>APFE031730451.1:0-13959 GCA_000404065.3 Pinus taeda | reverse complement strand
CATAAGTTCGACACACGACTTCAAACTCAAATAGAAATGTTTCAGGGTCCTCATTTCTTAATCCATGGAAGTTTGGGAGGACAGATGGCGAGATGTTTTTCATTGTGGCTCGGGAGTCATCATCGACTATGGAAATCCGAATGAGTTGTCTCCATCCCTATTTCCTCCAATGTTACCTCTACCTCCTCCATTGTTTCCTCCTCCACCTCTACCTCTATCTCTACCAAGTCTGGTTGCTCCTTCTTCTGCCATGGTAGTTTCCTTAGAGACTTCAGAGTTCTCTGGTTCCTCTACCAAGGGTGAATGAGGAGGAAGTTCTCCCTCTTCCTTAGGTGATTCTACTTCTTCAATTACAATCTGTCTCCCTGTAGAAGGAAGGAAAGGATCTCTTCCTAATTCGGATTCAATAGATGGTGTGGGAGAGTCAACTACTGCCTCTTGAATTCCAGGAATCCTAGGGCTAGGAGTGTGAGTTGGAGATGATTGAGGTGTCTCTTGCCTATTCCTTGAAGTAGATGGAGTTGTAAAAATTGAACTCTTGGCTCTAGCTAAAAACCTTCCCCTAGAATCTCTTGCTCTATGCATGTCATTTTTTATTTTTCTTCAAGTCAGGTGAATAATTCTCTTTCTGATCTTCCAGGTCACTCTAGGTGCAAGAAGAGAGCATACTCAAGAAACTATTAAACCAATAACTTTCTCTTTTCTGATCCTCCAAATCACACTAGGCGCAAGAGGAGAGCATACTTTGAGAGGTTATAAATTTTCCTTTCTTGAAATTTTCTTGTTTTTATATTCTTTTTAGAAATTGGCTACCTAATTTCACTTCCCCGGCAACGGCGACAAAATGTTTGGTCAATTTAGTGTGATCTAAATTGCTATTTATAATGTCAACCCGGGGTTCGTAAACTAACGAAGTGAGGTGTACTATATGTACTTAGATAACCATTTCCTTAGGCTTTTGTCGTTTTAATCTTTTTAGTTTGTTTTTGGATTTTATTTTTCTTTAATGTGTGATGATGAAAGTGAAGTGTGAAGAGTGTGGAGTGTAGATGGTGATGGTTTCTAAACTTGAAGAAATGCTCAAAAGAAAGCTTTACAGTAATGAAATCAATTCTTAAGAGAAAACAAATACATCAAATAGCGAACTAATGACAATGGCCCAGTATCCTTGCTGCTGAAAATGAAAAGAAAGTAAAAAATTGGAAAGCAACTCAAACTTAAAACAAAGCAGCTAATTCGCACTACTCTAACTTTTCAGATCCTTTGCCCTTCGGCTCAATCTACCTGATGGGAAGTAATCATAAACAAGTTAAGTAATATGATATTTAACTGTTCAAGAAAGTAAATTGCATAAAAGAAACTAATCAAACTACTTGAATTCTTCAAATCCTTTACCCCTCAGCTCAATCTACCTTGGGGGAGTAATCATGAACATACCAAGAAATATGATAACTAATTGTAAATTGCAGAAAAGAAATTAATCACACTACTTAAACTCTTTTAGTCCTTTACCATTCAGCTCAATCTACTTTATGGAAAGGAACCATGAGTAAGTAATATGACAACTAAATCACACTACAGTTAGTAATATTCTGATTTCATGCTGATATAGTCATTCGACCACAGAAAGAAATCATAAATTGTTAAGCAGTATGATATCTAACTAGCAGAAAAAGAAATAAGCGAATAACAACTTGAAAAGGACAATGCTGAATGTAAACTCCATAAAATAAAAGTTAGCAGGAAGGACAAGATGATCTCATATGCCAAAAGTTATTAAAAAGATGAAAAATTGCCCGGGCTGCCTAAGAGAACCTGCAAAAAGCACTGATCAGTTTACAGCTCTAAGAAAACAAAAGTAAAGATATGAACAATAGAAACATAAAACATATTATGGACAAACTAATGATAAAACAAAAACATAGTGAAACTAAACAAACACTTTACAAGGCTTCAACATGCAAGGGCCCTCTGCCACTTCAGCCAATCAAATAATCACACGGCTATCTGCAGAAAAGTCTTCTCATGTATTTAAATCAACAGCTTATAAAATAGTGGGGTGATAAGGTAACCAGCGGCGCGGAAATTACATAAACAGTTCAGAATTCACATGTATTAAAAAGTCTCTCTACAGCATTCAACAACGCGTTATTTATAATGCAAAATACTACAGCCAACTAACAACTACTACGCTATTAACTGCATTGCCATAGACACGTAGATCTCTTCGTCCGAGATCTAGTTTAACTGCCGTTTGCTTCTTAAATCTTCGGAGTGGTTGGCTGTTAGATTCACGGTTCATGAACGATCTCTAGGTGCGCTGGTGCCTTCGTGAGCTGAGAACTAGGCCACGTATCACTCACGTGCCCAAAACAATGACGTGCCACCGCTGAACTCTTTGGCTGGCCTTTCTCTTTGACTTTGGTTGACCACGGCCTCTTATGGATGATTTGGCCGATTCGAAGGGACACGTTCCACATACCTGCCATCTGGAGCTTGCCCATGTAGCTCGTTCCTTCAGAGGACACTTGGAGCACAACTTTTAACAAAATAGTCGCGGAATCCTGTGCTGGCTGCGGAAACCTGTGCTAGCTGCGGAAATTGACAAGTTTCCGCAGCTGCATGAACAAAAAACTAAACCAAACAACAAACATCAGTATAGTCAGAAAACCATATAAACAATCCTTTTTAGACTATAATGCAATGATTTAACCACTGGATGAATGAAGTGAGTGGAGAATGAGGGCTAAGAGGGTGTATATGAAGGTGCAAGGTTGAGGCTCAACAGGACCCTAAACATCAAAATGGATATACTCAAGGATTCCCTTACTACTATGTTTTCCAGTTTTAAACTTCTGCCTGCTTTGTTTCCCAAATATACAATGTTTGCAAAAATCTAACTTAGAAGATTTTAAACTAGGAAGTAACTTACGATTGGATAAAAATTTTAATCCTCTTTCACTAATATGGCCCAACCTTTGATGCCATAGACAAGTAGACTTATTGTCATTTTCAGATACTATAGAAGCATGATCTGAATCTATTCTTCGTTCTAACTGAAAAAGATTTCCAACCTTCTTTTCTTTCATCACTAGTAAAATTCCTTTATAAACTTTCATTACTCCACCTTGATTAAAGGTTTTATATCCATTTGTGTCTAGTACTCCTAGTGAAATAAGATTTTTTCTGAGTTTAGGCACCTGTCTTACATCAGTTGATATTTTATTTGTCCCATCAAACATTTTAATCTGGATGCTTCGAATTCCCACAATATTACATGTGACATTATTTCCCATGTAAACTATGCCATCATTGGTTGATTTATAAGTTTTAAACCACTCTCTATGAATGCACATGTGATTTGATGCACCAGAATCTAACAACCAATGTTGATCATGATTAGAGGAACTAACTGCTAACACTTCATCACTCATGCCTGAAAGAGATGACGAACCTGTATCTATCGTGTTTGCTTCTTTCTTTTCTATCGAAGAGTCTACTTTGGATGTTTGTTGTCTCTTCCAATGGTCCTTCTTCAAATGTCCTAATTTGCCACAAAACCAACACTTTACCTTACTCTTCTTCCCTTTCGATTTTGATTGCGAGTTGTCGTGCTTATTGAAGCATCTTTCTTTAGAATGACCTCTGACCATCACTGCTTCTGATGTAGAGGTTTTTGAATTTGACCTTTTCCTTGTTTCTTCAAATAATAAAGCTCCAATGACATTATCAAACTCAAGGGTTTCTGATGAACTAAGACTTATAACAAAATGATCCCATGACTTGGGCAACATGCGTAATAAAGTTACAGCTTTATCTTCTGATTCAAATTTTACTTCTATAGTTTCTAACTGCAGCAAGAGAGCATTAAAGGTATTCAAATGATTAGTAATAGATGTACCTTCCTTCATGCGCAAACTGTACAACTGTCGCTTCAGAAGAATCCTATTGGTTAAGGATTTTGTCATGTACAGTTTTTCAAGCTTGGTCCACAAACTAGCAACAGTTTTCTCTAACACGATGTTAAGCAAAACATCATCTGCCAAACATAATTGAATGCTGCTTAGTGCTCTTTCAACCATGTCACTCCATTCGTTATCTGTCATGGTGTATGGTTGTTTGGCTTTTCCCAATAGTGCCTTCGCCACACCTTGTTGCACCAGTAGATCATACATCTTAACTTTCCAGATCTCGAAGTTGTTTTTTCCATTGAACTTCTCAATCTCAAATCAAGCACTTTGTGTTTTTGACATAGCTTAATTTGTCTTCTTACCTAACATAAGGAAATCTTCACAGCACTTATCAACAAGAAGTAATTTTTAGGATACTTGAAATGTTATTTTGGCTAGTTTGGATATTCTGCCCGGCCCTTATAATGCCACATTACAAATCAAATCAATATACAATATCGATATACAATGAATTTTAATATAATCGAATCTTAAATGACTTCAAAATGATATATAATAAATACAATGTATATCAAAATTTAGAACACAAATCAATTTTTAAATGGTTCTTAAACAAAAAGTGCAAACCGTTTTTGTTTTAAATGGCATTTCACCATTGTTCAATGCTGCCAGGCTCACAGTCCATCGCATTGTTCAATGTTGCGTTAATGCATCCTTAACCAGCTTAAACACATAAAACTTGTCCATGGTCTCATAGTCCACGACCACCAGTTTCATTTAAAAAACGATCACGAGTCTAAATGCAGCCCAAACAATTCTCGGATTTACGACCATCCCACCGCACGCAACCTTCAAACGTAGTGAACGACACAGCAACCAGAGATACAACCCACGACACTGTGTATTTACGCTGATCTAGAGTGACTGCCGACTTCTCTGTCACACACAACAGACCTGGCCTCTCTACCTCTCTGTCACAGGCAGCAGACTCAATGCACATACTAGCTCAACAATGTAAGCTCCGATACCAATTTTAGGAGCAAAAAACATAGCGGAAACTAAATAATCACACACAACATAAACAAACATGAAGACAGAGAGATTTTAACGTGGTTCACCCAACCAATCTGGGCTACATCCACCAAACAGAGGAATTGGCAATCTCATTCATCAACTGGACGATTACAACAGCAGAGTTTCTCATCTGCTCTCCCACTCACCGCACATCCCTCATTACACATTTGCCTCTACAGGCTTACATTTTATAGCTGGGAGTATAAATTGAATCATAAATTCACTCACAACAAATATAGGATGTGATAACTCCTCATCAGGATTAAATGGAGTCAATTTAGCAACAAATCCCATTGTTGTCACATTCACGAGATTTTCTCCAAATTTAATTAAAAGATATCTCAACAAGTCTGCCATACAGGCCTGCCCAACATTAACATAGTTAGCAATCAAACGGGAATATTACCTCAAAACAAGTAGTCTATCCCAAAAAACAAAAACAAAAAACATGAAAAAACAACCCAAAAACAAAAACTATTGATTCTGCATCACCATTTTTTTCAGAGTAAATTTTCAATATTTTTTAAAAACAATAGTAAAAAATAATAAAAGCCATTTTGTTTGGTGCAAAAAACACTTTGAAATTGAAAAGTGTTGATGATAAAATAAAGTTTTTTTTCCCCCCCCCACCCCCTGGTAAATTTTCAACATTTTTTAACGATGTTAAAGATAAAATATCAAGACTCTAAAAAACCTTAAAATTGCAACAATTAAAGATAAAATATTATGTCTCTGAAAAGTCTTAAAATTCAAACAATTTTCAGTCATGACGTTAAAGACAAAATATTTATAATTGTTTTCAACCATAGCATTAAAGATAAAATATTGTGACTTAGAGAAACCTTAAAATTTTGACAATTCTTTAAACATGGAATTAAAACCAAATATCACGACTGCAAAAAACCTTAAGTTTTCAATATATTTCAACCATGACATTATGAAAAAATGATATGACTAAAAAATCTTTAAAAATGAACACCTAATTAAAATAGTCATTATACCAAGAGTAATTTCCTTTTTAAATGTTGAATTATAGCTATTTTAAAATCTTAACATAGGACAACTTGACACATTGCAACAAAAATTTAAAAATCAACCATCAAATTGACATGCAATGCAATCTTAAAAATCAACAATGAAATCGATACGTTGTGGGGCAAACTTGTCCATTATAATAACTTTAAAATTAACTATGAAATTGACACATAATGAGGTCGGGTTCCTAGTCGATGATTGACATGAACCCTACAAAATAAATAAAATAAAATGATAAATAAGTAGATAAATAAATAAAAATGAAAAATACAGAACAAAACAATTTAAACGTAAAAAATACGCCTTAAAAAAAAGATGATTTTCAAAACTCTCATGAAAATCAGAAACATTTAAAAAAAAAATATCCACACTCAATACATTAAAAAAATTAAAGTGTCAAAAATAAGCCCTCTAAAAGAAGGGGTTGATGCTACATCAAGACTTTTCAAAATCAATATAAAAATCACAAATAGTTTAAAAAAATGTTGATACTTGATACATAAAAAAATTTCAAGTGTTAAAAATATGCTCCAGGAAAAATGGCGTTGATGTTGCATCAATAATTTTCAAAATCAAAAAAGAGGTACTAAGTAATTTTCTCGTATGATCGGTAAGTATGTTTGTTTTCCAAGTTCAACCAACATTATGCACGCTGAGTGAGTATGCCCGACTATCATGCAACAACAAACCAACTTTCGCATACAACCCACGGCCCTCTGTGGCTCGTTCCCAATTCTTCGTTCAATAGTGACCCTATCGTGCAGCCCATGCCCACCGAACGTACAACAATGGCCCATGCCCTACGAAAACACTGAACTTCAGTTTAGCACTTAACTTCGTCTAGAACTCGTCAGCTCGCCCTGTGCGGAAAAATGGCCTACCTACATTGCACCCACCCTACTACACCCTCGCACGACCTGTGATGCCTTCACACACCCTGAACTTACCAAATGGTTCATGCACTTTACCCTCACCCTAAACTGCCCTTCACACTCTTGAAACTTGTGAACTATTCTTGGTCTAGTTTGGTTGCCCCTTTAGTCGAGTTGCACACACCTACTTATATGCATTCAACCCCTCCCTTATTTCTAATCGAAACGTCTTTTTCCTCAAGTAGTTCGACTCGTTCAACTGACTCGTTCACCTTGTTCATCCGACTCGTTCACTTCACACGGCCGACCCATTAACTTGCCATGAGCCGACTCATTCGGTGATCGCACCCCTTTGCCAAGAGTCAAGTAGGCGCCCTTCTCCGCAGGCATGGCCTGCCCATTTGCATGCCATCCACCAATCATCTATGTCCGCTACACGCATGTTTTTTCCCATCTGCTACATCTGTGTGCGCTCTAACTAAGTTGAGTGAGTTCCTACCGTTATGGCCTACTCGTCACTCTCCCAACACGCGCACGCTCTATATTTAGTTAAACACGCTCAAATCACATGTTTGTTAAACGCCTCCACTACTTGACTCACCTTCGAATTTTTTTCTCTCTCGGAGTTGGTGGGTCATCACGGGCGCTCGCCAACTTGAGGCCCTAATATCCACTAACTCATGCACAAACTAGGTAAAATGTCTTTGAGTTAGCTATTTATTCTTAATGTTTACTTTATTCGTGCTCGCTAAAATAACACCATACAAGATAGAGGATCAGGCACAATGAGGCAGAGAGAAGGTCGATCAACTCACTATGGGAAATATTTCAATAGTAGTCATTGTGGTCTATCCCAAACAAGGTCACCATATATGACAGAATGGCTATTGAACTCAAAAATTATTATTGTTTTCTTTTTTCAAAAAGTTATAAAATAATATTTTTCACATAGTTTTTAAATTATTAAATTCTATTAATTGTCTTTATGGTACATTTATAAAGGGTTATAATAAAAAGATCAGATATGTAATTGTGTTTTCTCAACTTCATCAGTTCAACTTATCAAGGAAAAAAATCCACTTATCTGATTAAGGAAAGGGTATTCTTTCCATACCAGATATATGAAATAAATAGTCAGTGATAAAAAATTGATTATCTACTCAAAGAGAGCATATTAATTTCATATGATAAAAAGTAAGACCCCATACAACTTTGGATCCCACCAAAAAAAAGACGATAATATTCTGAAATGTCTCTATTCTTATTTTAGATTATCACCAAGTATAAATTGCACTAAAATTATAACTTTGAATAAACCATCCAATTTGGTATTCTCTCTATATACACACTCATGTTGAAGAGAACCTGGATTAAAAACACTTCACAATTTTTGACCTCTTCCAAAGATAAAATTAAAATCACGAGAATGATAAACTCTATGAAGAAACAAACCCAAAAATAATAAGTTGTATTTCAAAAAAATTTGAAATATGGCAAAACCTTCCACACTAATGAAAGTGCTCAATCCGAAAGACAACAATATTAACTTTAACACTAATGAAAGTGCTCAATATAAGGACAACAAAGTCAACTTTAATGGGAGGAATGTATATGGCCATGATCAAAGCGAAATCAAGTGAAACCAACAATTTACAACTACTATTCCCATGTTTCATGCCCAACAAAACTAACGAAAAACAACTTTAACACTAATGAAAGTGCTTAATCCCCAGGACAACAAGGTTACCTTTAATGACAAGAATTCCCATAGCCATGATCTATGTGAAATCTTTTCGAAACAGTAATCTACCGAATACAACTACCATTCCATTGCCCTACTAAGCTAATGAAAGTCATCTTTAACACTAATGAAAGAGCTCAATCCAACGACAACGAAATCAGCTTTAAGTCCATGGCTATGGTCAATGTGAAATAAGTAGAATCAACAACACACAACTACTAGTCCATTGCCCAATGCCAAACAAAACTAATTAATTTTTATGAGTAAATGCACCCTACAATAATGTGAAATATTGGATTGCGAATTGAAATAATCATATAAACATTAAAATATATATATTTTAATGATAGATATTAAATACCATGTGTAAGTAAATTTAATTATTAATTTAATGTTTTTCATTTTATTTATTTAATATCACTTTATTCTCCTCAAACTAAACTAACAAAATAAAAAAATAAACCAATAATTAACTCAATACTTCCCATATCCATATACTATTTATCTATTCTATGCATAATTGTTTACAATCGAAAGTATAGACACACAATTGTGACTTCCACCACTCAATATTTTAATGGTAAATATTAAGTATCATAAGTACGTAAATTAAATATTAAGTGTCATATGTAAATTAAATTATTGGTTTAATATTTTTAATCCTATGTGACTTTATTCTCATCAAACTTAACTAACCCATTGAAAAAATAAACCAATAATTAACTTACTCCATAATCGTGCTCAATATTTCCCATATCCCAATAATATTTATCTGGATAATTGTTTACCATCGAAAGTAGGGACGCACAACTGTGACTGCCACAACTCCATGCCAAACAAAATGAGGCCACCGTCCAAAAGCCAGCATATCAGTCTCCACATAACAAAGAGTTCCTGGGAAGTCAAACCCTAATTTCAAACTAATGCCCTGCGTCTGTTGAACCATCGAAAGTAGGGACGCACAACTGTGACTGCCACAACTCCATGTCAAACAAAATGAGGCCACCGTCCAAAAGCCAGCATATCAGTCTACAAATAACAAAGAGTTCCTGGGAAGTCAAACCCTAATTTCAAACTAAAATTTCAAACTAATGCCCTGCGTCTGTTGAACCATCGAAAGTAGGGACGCACAACTGTGACTGCCACAACTCCATGCCAAACAAAATGAGGCCACCGTCCAAAAGCCAGCATATCAGTCTACAAATAACAAAAAGTTCCTGGGAACTGAAACCCTAATTTCAAACTAAAATTTCAAACTAATGCCCCGCGTCTGTTGAACCAACTGCTCCTTAGCCGATCTTTGGTGTTCTAGCGGAATATTCCAAATTTTATTAGTCTTTAACTGTGATAAATTGATAATATTTTAGTAAACTCTCCAGATATGACTTTGTAAAGTGGAGAAGAAAAAACAATAAAACCTTCAACATGAACGATCATGCTCGGTAGCAAATGAAAGTAAACAACTCTCTGCGAATGTCATTAAACCGATTTCATACTCTCATACGTAACCCATCTGTCAGCGTTTACCAACATTCTGAAAGCTTGATGAATGCACCCACCTACCATTCATAGCGTTTACTGACAGTTTATTATCTGCCAGTATTGGCATTAACAACGGCAAAGGCGTGGGATAACGTGCCATCACATCGCTCATGAAAGCTGCAACTTGAAACCAATTCAATTGCTTCAAATCTAGGCAATTAATTAATACACCCAACCACTTCTATTGGCGTTTACAAATCTTCCAAACGACCACTAATCGCCTGCAGTGGTAAAGATACCATCACATTCTTGATGTACCTTGCAAATCAATAATTGTAACCCTTTTTATTTTAAAGTAATTTCCATGCTCCAAATCTACTTAATGCTTCAATTGATCTATGCAACCATCTAGTGGCATCTACTATGATTGGAGTCTACTAGGTTACCAACTCCCAAAGGCATCACATCGTCCTTTTTTGTTTGGGTTCTTTCACGTCAATTGTGATATATATATATCCTTTTTCAATTTTCTAAAGTAAATCATCTAATTTTCTAGAGTAAATCATCTAATATGATTGGGGTCTATTAGTTTACCAACTCCCCAAGTGTGATATATCTATATATATATATATCCCTTTTTCAATTTTCGGAAGTAAATTGAAGGCTGAACCATCTAATATGATTGGGCTCTACTAGTTTACCAACTCCACAAGGCATAGATATGGTTACATCACATCGTTCCTTCAGTTCTTTTGGGGCTTCACGCCGAAATTTTAATGGAAATGGTGATTTAGACCCAAAAAGATAATAATAATTTGAATGTTTACGGCATATATAACTTTGTTAAAAAGGCAATTAAAACCATAATTAAATATCACTTTCAAATGAATTAATGAATTATTTCTTTATCACTTTCACATAACTCTAATTAATGAATTGTGAATTATTTTTAATAATTAAAAATTACAAAAAAAAATACGGTAGAGATTTAAATGAGATTATAGGTTCTTTAAGCTAGCTTCAAATTCTATTCAAAACCACCGAAGGCTCAAAAGAGGGTAGTATAAAGACACGAGGGACTAATTAAATTATCGGGAGATCAACGAGAATGATGCATTGCAAGACATTAATAACATTAATGTCTTAAGAGCATGTGTTTCCTCCTAAGAGGTCACAGGTTCAAAACCAGAGGGGGGTAGAGTATGTATGCCTTCGTAGACTGTAGCAGTCAATCGCTCGGCGGAGGGGGTTCCCTTGTTCCATCAAACAAGGGGGTCTCAACACCAAATTTGGTGTCTTGGTCTTGGGGCTGTGACCTTAAAAAATGGAATATATTATTATATATTATAAATAATTATTGCCTACTTCTAAGTTCAAAGAAAAAATGTGGTGGAAAGATTTAGCGCTAAAAGAAATGTAAGTTATTATAAAAAGTTCATCAAACCCACCCTATAAAGATCAAAAGTTAATCTCTATTTTAACTAGCTCAAAAAATAAAATTAATATAGCAAAGATTAGAATGAACTCTCATGAGCTCCATAGTGAAACAGGTCATTGGGTAGTTCCTAAAACAACATGGATGGAAAGGATCTGTCATCTCTATGAGAATAGGAACATCGAGGATGAAACCACTTCCTCTTAGAGTGCCTTGGGTACAACTACATTAGATCTTAGTTTGATAATCTTTGTCGCAATATTGACCTTCCAGCGTTTTACGATGTCAAAATTATGGTGAGCTTGGGAGGCTTCTCTCCAAGCTCTTTGAGCATAGGAATAAAATCTTAAATCAAACTAAATAATTTGTTTCTTTAGGTCCGATAAACCAAAGTTTGGTCTCACTGGATGTTAACCACCACCACCACCATCATCATCATAAAAAAACAATGAATCTAATAATAATATAAATTTATTAACCTAAATAGTAATAATAAAATGATTTTATATTTAATATATTGTTAACAAATTTCTAAATCCAAAATATAAATGAATAGTGATTATATTAACAATACTAAATTTAATGTTTAAATTTAATTAGATAAATAACAATTAAGAAAATAAAAATAATCATTTATAAATTAGATTTATTTCACACATATATAATTAAGATAATGAATTATTCCCATATATGTATTTTATGAATGTTTCATAATTTTAATTTTAAATTTTTAAATGAAAATCATATAAATTAAATAATTTGTAAATTTTTATAAGAATTAAAAAAATTTATGTCATGAATACATTTCACATTTGTCAAGAGTTTAAAATAAGTCATAAAAAATTAGTAAAAAAAGTATAGCTTTATTTTAAATTATTATTATTATTAAATATTATAAGAATTAATATATGAGTTAGACATATATACATTTTACAAAACATATAACAATATTCTTAACAATGAAGATTCATCTCTACTTTATCATAGAGATACTTAACTTAAGTAGGGTGTGCTATAATATTATGGGCCAATAGCATGGCTTACTAACATGGCATGTCCAAAATGTCATACCCCATGTTAATATGAGTTCACATGAGATTTTTAATTAATTAATTTAGTTAAAAAAAAATGATCATAACTACTTTTGAGATAAATTTCAACTTTTGATTTGTGACAACTACAACAGAGTGTTCTAGAAAAGATTTAATTTGGATAATTATTAATAATCAAGTGAAAAGAATTATAAAACATATAAAAAATATAACAGGCCTATATGAATGTAGCTATATGTATTATCAAAGTTTTAATAAAATAAAGGATGAGAAATTTTCTATATATAATGATGAGAAATCTATGTAAAATACATTAATAGGCATGTCTATTTTGGAATAGAGCATTAAGAATTTTATTTAATTACCAATAATTATCACGTGGATGGTAGGGATTTAACCTCCATAAAATATTCCAAAATATTCTACTTAGTATATACAAATCAAAGGTTGAGATTTATCTCCTAAGTTGTTATGCCATTTTCTCCCTTTTAATTATATTAATTAATTAAAAAAATATATATGAACACGTGTCATATGAAGTGAGTTATGGGATTTTAGGAATGTGGTATTGATAAAGCCATGATATTAGGGTTAGCTCAATTGGTTGGGTCCCACATGGATAGCTTTCTTTCATATTTTATGCCATAAAAAGCCCATGGGGTAGCTCAATTGGCAATTGTTGTGTTACAAAGTATTGTGTAAACTATGAGAATCAATATTCAAATCCTTGTGGGTCAATCTAGTAAATAATAATAATAATCTTAATAGGGATGATGGATGGTAGATTAGCACTTGCTGGTCCCAGCCTTGTCTTCCTAGCCTCCTCATTCCCTCATCTCTAAGGTCTCATGGTTTCCTTTCCCTCCCCTTAGAGGTTGATTTGGTTTAGTATAGAGTTGGTGCTAGCCTCCTCATTCCCTCATCTCTAAGGTCTCATGGTTTCCTTTCCCTCCCCTTAGAGGTTGATTTGGTTTAGTATAGAGTTGGTGCTAGCCTCCTCATTCCCTCATCTCTAAGGTCTCATGGTTTCCTTTCCCTCCCCTTAGAGGTTGATTTGGTTTAGTATAGAGTTGGTGCTTTAGATTTTGGTCCGTAAAAATTATTTGATTCTTTTTTGATCGGGTAAGCTTTCGCTGCTTTTTAACAATGGGGTGGGGTCTTGGTAGTATTCTGATAAATAAATTAACTTTTTAAGCTAATCTTTTAAATTATTTTATTCATCGGATATTATAACTGTAATATATATATATACATATATACAATGATTAATAAACAATTGGGTTAAATGAATAAGTTTCCAACCATTATAGTTATTTAGTTATTTACCTTATTATAATTTCTAATATATAAATAGATT
>APFE031730448.1:0-23469 GCA_000404065.3 Pinus taeda | reverse complement strand
AATACCTCCCATAATTATCTTCCAAAAGTTGCATGTTAACAACAGAGTCCCACGTCTCCACTGGAACTCCTCCGCAATCTTTCAAACAACAAAAGAAACTCCATAAAGAAACGATAAAGAAACGAATGTAACAAATGTGGAAGTCTTTAAATGCGATTTAGAAGTGATGTACAACCCAACGGATAGAACTAGCACAGTCGATGCTATCAGCACCCCACTTTTAGAAAACGTTGAACTACACGACGCAGGAAAGGGAAATTCGCTGGTTCGGCAAGTTGAACGCTTTTCTTCCTGTTGGCGAGACAAATGTACCCTTCTCCATTTCCTTCCTTCCTTCCCATTTTTCTTCTTTTTTCCTTTTCTCCGGCGATGCTCCAGATATCGGTCCTCCATCTTTTTTCAATTGCATGATAAAGAAACAGTGCATAACTCTTTTAACACTCACCCAGAAAACCAAAAGAACTCCAAAGAACAACATGTGAGGAGTACATCAACCAAGGCAACATATCCTATCATCTCGCAGGGAGAAGCAAATCTAAACCGTATAAAACAAAGACCCAAAACCCACGTAATGGCTACAAGCAAAAAGAGAGAAATAACGATGGACATTGCTAAATCATCCACAAAAGAAAGAAAAAGCAGAACCCACTACCCAAGATGCTCTGCCCTCTAGCATTCTGCTCTGCTACACTCAGTTTGAATGCAAAAGGTATCACCCATATACAAAATTGAAGAACAGATGTATTTTCCTGAACAGGGATAATAGAGATAAGCCGAACAAGGGTACAATTTCTAAGCTAACCCCATGAGAGATATGACAGTGCAGAGCAACTCGAGAAGAATGAGTACCGTACTTTGACTCATATGAGTACTAATGGCCCATTGAGGAGGTAGCGTATCGGTGGAAACCTCTAAAACCATTCTTCCCTAACTAATCCTAAAATATGCCCAAATCGTGCAGGAGTCTCTTGTGGAATGTAGCATAAAAGACCTGCTAGACAAAAATTTCAGACAGGGCTTATCCTTTCGCTCTGACTGAAAACCAATCTCACAATTACAATACAGTGGTCAGGACATAATCGGCGATTGCCTGTTTCTGCGTGAAGGAAGCTCTTTAAAGATGCTGGTTCTAGTGTCCTAGATTGAATAGTGAAAAAGCATAATAGGATAAACAATGAATTTTCAGGAATCCGATTAGATACGCCAGCCTAGCTGATCGATATCACTTTGTCAGTGGGACAATAAAGAATTATGTATCTAATCTGTGTACCCGTCCCAGACAAACAAAGCCAGGTATACCTAATTTCTTATGGTTTTCCAAGTTGCTCCGTACGAAAAACTGCAAAAAACAAAACGAGTTTGAGGGTGGTGGCGCCTTTGAACATAGTAAAGTGAAAATAAAAAATACAGATACCAAAATTATAAATTAGTAGGAAAGGGGCCAGCCGTAAGCTAGGTCATCTTTGACATGATCGGCCGCTGTGTGGATATGATCTTCGTCATGTATAATACATTATACAATCAATATCTATCCTATCTGCTCTCTGGCCATCTTGGAGATCTCGGATTTTGTTCGGCTTATAAAATTGTACCCTTCTCCATTTCCTTCCTTCTGCTGCTTTTCCGTCTTCTTTTTTCTTTTCTTCGGCGATGCTCCAGATATCGTTCCTCCATCTTTTTGCAACTCCATGATAAAGAAACAGTGCATAACTCTTGTAACACTCACCCAGAAAACCAAAAAAACTCCAAAGAAACAGTACATATCTTTTTTAAGCGCTTCACAACATGTGAGGAGTACATCAACCAAAGCAAAATCTAAACCGTAAAAAACAAAAACCTGAAACCCACGTAATGGCTACAAGCAAAAAGAGAAAAATAACGATGGACATTGCTAAATCATCCACAAAAGAAAGAAAAAACAGAAATGAACCCACTACCCAAGATGTATTTTCCTGAATAAGGATAATAGAGATAAGAACACATGTAGTTTCATGAATAGAAATAATTATTATAAATACTTGCAATGAATAGAGGTAATCGTTATATATACCATTAATGAACAGACGGTGTTCACAGAAATGGAATCTGACGGCCTCCTTTTCTGAAATCCCATCACGTCTCCTCGATCACCACTTGAACGACCACGTCCTCTCGCTGGAAGCCACGAGGTTCTACATTCTCTGTGTGCATGCTAAGTGGTTAAGCAGCAACTCTCACTACGAGCTCTCTCCACGGATGGAAAACATCCTATGACTTTTTCAATTTCACTATTTTCCATAATACATCATAGCCGTTTTATCCACCTACAATCGATAGCCTCGGATACCCTCCACGATCTTTTATTCCAATAAATGTGTGTTTTAAATACTTTCTCCTGACTTGGCTGATGCCCGTTTTCAAGATTTGAGTGCCGTTGTTCTCTGATGTGGCACAGTCACTGATTTCAAATTTGTTAAAGTCAGTTAACATGTATTTCATGTTAACGTTTAAATTAGAAATTTTAGCTTTTATATATAGTAAAAAGTCATTAATCAAAATAAAAATAGAAATTTTCCAATTACAAATATGGTAAAATATATTAACCATTGTTTTAAAACTGTCAAATTTGTTAATCATTTTTTTCATATTAATAACTTAACTATACATTTGATATTAACAATTTTAGAGATTCGTTTATAAAAATTAGCAATGCAACTCAATATGGAACAGTTTACTATTTAGCTTTTATATTAAATATATTAATTGTTTGCGTCAATAATATAGATATTTTTTATGGTTTAATATTGAATAGAGGACTATATATATAGTTATTTAATATAATAATCACAAAATTTTGACTAGGTAATCAAAGTTGGAATGTTCAATGCAATTATTTCAATAAACTCGTCTAAAAACTTATTAGGTTGAGTGAGCAAATATTATTAGTAATTTCTCAATTCCTTTTCAATGTTAACATCTCACTATAGCTTCAAGCCCTAACTATCTTTTAGGGTTGAGAATAAGTTACCATGTTGATGTTAAACCATGGATAACTTGAAGAATTGTGTGTCCTTCTCTCTTTCATCTACCCACCAAAATTTTAATTATTGTTGTCATAAGACTTCCTCTTATTTGTTACACTCCCCCAACTATATTTGATGTTGGATTTTGTGGCTAATAAGTTTCATTGTTCTACCTTTGAGGATGATATTATACAAAACATGCTCCATTTTTCTCAATTAAATCCTTCTACGAATTCAAAAATATATAAGGAAATTCATCTAGTCTAGAGCTTACGTGATGAAGGACCCCTCTTCTATTGTCCTAGGTGTGACTTTCATTGGATGTTTCCATTTCAACTATAATTAGGCTTCAATTACTGACTTTGAAAAACCACAAATCTACATCTGGTCATCTCATACCCATGACTTGAATAGAAAGTGGAATCCACCCATGGTATCCATCCATGGTATCCACCCATGTTATTGTAACTCAAGAAGCCAATGAGAATACTAGAAATAAAAAACCTCACTTGGTAAAATGACATATGGTTCCTTCACATTGTAGGTTAAATGCTTTATCCATATAAGAAAGAGTTATATTTTTTCATATACTGTTAGGTATTGAGTGTGTGTATTTTTTGTTCAAGGTTTTTCTAACAATAGTTGCATCGCATATTTATATTCTTTCTTTCCTACTCTCTCTCTCATTATTTATTGTTCCTAGATCATAGCCCCTATGATCTCGATAAGTTGTATGAGAGCCAAAATGGTTTAACAAATGTATGTCTAGCCCATTGATTTGAGATTCTAGTTATTATTTAGATGGAAGATTAAATTTTCTCCTTGGTGAGGATTATGCCTTTTATTTCCTCAAATCATTCACCATATTGATTTCATGAAATCCCTAGAAAGGTCCAAAGGGATCGTGACCATCGAATCCGTCGAGAAATCATCAGTAAGGGGAAAAGGATCAAACCCTATGGTTGTGGTAGCCACTAAAAGGGTTGTAGGAAGCTCCAAGATGGAGTAACATAATGATGACATGCCTCAAACCAAATATATGGTGGAGGAATTATAGATTGGAAATCATGTTAGTCTTTATGTGCCCTTCGATAATGGAATGAATGGGTTGCATAAGTTTTTTCTGAGAAAAAAACACTAGTCCAAGTTCGAGTCTGGTGGAGGCATGGCCTCATGGCCAAGCTACAAGCCTACATCTTTCTCAATGATGGTTCTCCCAAGATGCAATGGTACATGCTCAAAGAACTCAATAATCCTCATTATGTTGTTTCCTTTATTGATTCCACCCTAGAATACTACCCCACCTTCCAAGATTCAAGAGATTATAGCCATGCATAAATTAAGGATGAATATGTGGCATATGCCTGGGAGGATAAGATGCACAAATAGTATGGGAGTGTCTTGTATTTTCTCATCAGTCCCCACACCCCAGATTGTAAGGTTGAACATTATAATAATGTGGACAGTACCATGGACAAAGCCTACACTTGGCTCACTACCTTTCAAGCCTCTAGAGTGTTCATGGTTCTCCTCAACATTCAAACTGAACCTTTGCTTACCAAGATACCTGGAAAAAGGGCGACCACTATGCTAAGCATAGAGTCCCTCTCTAACCTCTCAAGAATATAAAATCCAAGGCTTTATAGCTTTTAAGGTTACAATGGCATGAATATGAGTGATGACATAGTTGCCACGAATGTCATAGGAAATGGTGTGAATGAATTCATCCTATTTCATCTCATACCATCCATGATTTTAGCCACCAGTCACATGTTTCAAGAGGTTCAAAATTTTTCATAGAAATGCATGTTCACAAAGAAAAAATGATGGCCATAATACATGGTGTGTGCTCCATAATAGGGGTGAGACAAGGTATGGATGTAATGTGGTAGGATTCCAAAACATGAACCAAGCCTTTGGTTCGTGTATATATTCTCCCAATGATGCATTTCCCACTACCTGTGCATGAGATCCTAGAGTGAAGTGCTTCTTATTTCTTCAGACTATAGCTCGTACATGTTGAATATTTCAGATCAACTTTCAAGTCACATCCAAAATGAGTGGAAGGTTTTGGATCTTCGCACACAACACTAAGATTTTGATTGGAATGTTTTCGATGTTTCCAAATCCCTCACCTACGTAATATTTCTTAGGTTTTCCATTGCGAAATCCTTTTCCAATGGAATACTTATGATATTGGCCCTTCTCAATGGAAGACCTTTTTTCATAGCCCATTCCAATGGAAGATTATCATTCTGGATCCCCTCCAACAAAAGAATTTTGTCATTGGCACTAGTTGGGTGAAACGTTTTGACGTCATATACAACAAGACAAAGACATTTGAAACTATAACTTTCTAGGGGAAACTTCCATCATAGATCCATGTCAATGGATATTTTCCCATCTAGGGCTTTTCCATACACTATTTGTATCAGAGTTGGCCCACAACTATCATGGGATACCAATATCTCTGGACCTTCATTTATCACAATTGTGGGTCACCTACAAAACCATTTTTATGGGTCAAATACAAAACACCCTTGCCATTGATGTTCATTTTCTATTCCAAACACTATCAATATCAAAGTTGGCCCATAGGCATTATAGAATACTATATCCTTTGACCTTTTCTCACCATGATTATGGGTCAACCACACAAAGCCCTTCTATTCATAGTCTCATATTCAAAAAAATCTTCTCATGAGGGAACTTGACATGATGAGTACCATTTCTTCCTAACGGAAGAATCCTTATCCGAATGGAAAGTAGTATCCACACATGGTATGTACCCATGGTATTCTAACTCAAGAAGACACCTAGAATACCATAAATGATGGGCCTCACCTTGTGAAAGGACAAGTGTGTCCTCCAAAATGTAGGATAAATGATTTATGCATTTTATAAAGAATTATTTTCTTTTCATATATTGTTAGGTATTCACTGTGTGTATTTTCTATTTAAGGTTTTTATAAGAATTGTTTCAGAACATATTTGTATGCTCTCTCTCCTCCTCTCTGTCAACATTTATGGTTCTTAAATCTTACACCCCAAGAAATGTATCAATCTCCCCTATTTTCATCCATGGATTCAACCATAAATATTTTCCCACATATGGGTAACCATGTCCTATAATATAAGGGATGGGTTGAATATTGTGAAAAAAGAAAAACATATATTCCTAGTTAGGTTGGGTGCATAAATATTGGAAATAAAGCCCATTTATGTCAACATATTAGTTGATACTTTATTATGAAAATTCTTTGAGTGGAAAAGATGCTTGAAAGCATAATATCATGGGGGATGTATAATAAAGTAATTCCCCTTGATGTCTCGTGTACATCTAATTTCATTGAGTTATAGTTTCTTGAATAAGTAGTATCAATTTTGGAGAGCATATCAGTTGAGGACTCTCTTACCTATAGAATAACCATAGTTGGCTTTTCTTCAGAATTTTATTTTTAATATATATTTGTTTCTTTCATTCATTCATTTGATAATTTATGATAATATATTCTCTGGGTATTTGAGGGGGTGGGGTGGAACATGTTCATCATCAATGCCATTATTATTAAATTCACTAACATTTCTCTCAACTCGTGTAGAAGTTTCTTAGTTCTTCTTTCTTTGTCGTTTTATTCTATTTTCCTATTTTTATCATTATTTTAGGGTTTTACTGTTAACTGCTAAATAAATAGACGAGTGATGCTTACATTGCATTTTTTATTCTTGAAATTATCCTTTTTTTATCAATACTTTTGTGAAAAATTGAATTTATCGATTCAATATTGAGTTAGTCTCCTTTCCATCCCATTCCACTACTAAATACTGGAAATCAAGCTTGCTAAGCTCCATATCTTCTCCCTTCTCTATTTTTATTAGGTCTCTAATGTCTTAATCCATTTGTGTCTTTGTTGTCTCCACTATTGTTGTTTCTTCACTTCATTGATTATATCATTCTTTCCCATGTTTCTTATAACTGGTGGGATTACTCCTTAGTATTATTGGTAACCTTGTTTAAGGTTTCCACCATGTTCTTGGATAACATTTCATATCAATTACATGATATTTTCTAATGAAATCAACATCCAACGAAGGTTTTCTATCTGATTTTTTCTTTCTTACCACATTTTCAAAACTCCTAGGTTCTTTCTCCATTTAAGGTTTAGGGATAGAGGAAAATTTATTAAGAGGAAAACCCCTAAATAGGTTACCTTTCTAGTGATATTTTTGTTGATGTCACTTGTTGTGATGGCAGTCCTACTAGCAATAGCCATTCGAATGAGCCTGAATTAATAACATGTATTGATACCAAAAATACTTGCTCATTTTCCCATGTCTTGAAATGTGTACTAGTTGTTTCGAAAATACAAGGATGCAGGTTTGGAGAATAGTTTCGTCTAAGGAATACATACTCTTAACTATGAATTTTCTTTCTAGTCTCCTAGGATAAACTCTTAGTTGTTCAATATTGTATAAAAAAAATTAAAAAATAAGAAAATATATCTAAAATTACTACAACAAAAAAAACAGCAAGGCGAAACAAGAAGAAAAAAACAATGCAAATTATTTCTATACTTAAAACCATACAAAGTAAAGTATGCATGTTATTTTGAGAAGAAAACTCTACACTAAACACACAAATCCAATAACCAAAATATGATAAATTATCTCACTCCCAATATGATTAACAAAAACAGGTAAACACAAGAGTAATTCACTATAAAATGTATTTCCAAATATTTAAAACCTTTAGTACTAAAGTATGTTTAAAATATTTAAAATGTATTTAAATTATCAATGTTAAAAAAATAGTACATTTTGAATAGAAATTTACATACTAGCACAATTATATAAATTAAATGGCAAGTAAATGTTAATAATTATCAATCCATAATAAAGATCAAAACATTTACTTCATCATACATCTCACGTTGCTAACATTTCAAATTTTATGAAATTAACATTATTATTATTATTATCATTATTATTATAACCTAAACATATATTCATTTCAAAAAGCATGGAAGAAGATTTTTATCCATGAAGATTTAGATCCACTTTATTATGGAGTTCCTTAATCTATAAATAGGGTATGTTACAATACCATACCATGGGCCAGAGCCATGGCTTTTCAATAATGGTAAAATTAACAAAGGTTTCTTGCATAGAAAAAGGAGAATGATGGAATAGGAGGGAGTCAAAGTCTTTTTACAGCGATAGGTGTAATTGTCATGGAATTGGATGGAACACACATGATTAGACAGTGGTATACATCAAATCATTGTCTTCCTTTTGAATCCCCACCTTTCAACAATGAATTCATCTGATTTCGAACTATTATCCAACAACTCCTTCCACAGATGTGTTCTTAAGCCAAAGTGCCAACTATTCCAGCAAGAGGAAGAAGGAAATGCTAACTATTTCAACCATTGTATGGCTGTCCCGAAGTGCAATTACATGGTCAAGCTTGACCAAGGAGTTGAGAAAATCCACGCCCAAAAGTATAATGGAGTTGGATTTGGTCCACACCAAGAGACTTCACCATCCATTCTCCAAATGGAACTGATTTATCTTCTGCATTTGCTACCTATCAACACTCACCAACGATACTTTAGGTCGATGTGCTAGTTATAATTGCAATCAAAATATAATAAATATAGCATATCCTAAACATTCCTTCACACTAATTCTTGTGTTGATGTACATTTAGTGTTTATTAAGGGATCGTAAAAAGCTTGAGCGAAATCGTGATCAAAATTTTGAAGCATAGGTATGGAAGAATGCATGTGACTTTTTTGTATTTACTTCTTCACGAATTCATTCCATCACATTGTTGAGAGATATTTGAAATGCAATCATCGCATCCAGTCATCGCATCGAGTGTCGTGTTTACTATTTTTCGTTTATGGAAATAACAATATTGTAGATGTAATTCTTTTCATGTTTTCTATTTGTATGTTTTGGTTGGATATTTACATTAACTCTTTCGAAATAGTGTATGAAAGCAATTATTTTATCATTATCTAAAACTTGGTTCAAAAATAATCTATATTTAAAGACCATATTAGGAATTGTGGGTGTAACAAATTTTATTGAAGTAGATAATGTCACATCATTTTGAGTATCATTCACTTTGGGCATTGTCTTTCTTTCTAGAATATGTTAAAACCACTCGAGAATATTTTCCTTTACTTCAACTGGTTTATAAAGTAGGATAATAACATATTTTTATCAGTGCAATAAGTTTACAAAATTTATATAATTATGAAAGAAATGTCCATTACAATGAATATCGTTATTTATGCATCCCAATTAAATACACCGAGACTGTCTAAGCAATTGTAATAACGTTTTCAAATAAAGTAAACAAAACAAATACATTCAACAGTTCCCTTCACAACATCTGTTTCCGAAATTGTTTCACAATTCGTAGTAATAACACTTACGAATCTAGACATAGGAACGCTAAACAATAAAATCCAATGGTATATTTTTACATTAACACACATTTCTCTACCAATATTTTTCTTCCAGAACTTTAGGAGGTCAAACATATATATAATTAGTTTCCATTCTGAGTTTCTGCATCAAAACGGAGTCATTTTAGGGATTTTTTTTGTCCCATGATTATATCATTAGCCTTTTACAACAACAAACCCTTTTCATGAAAATACAATCTAATGATGAAGAATTCACCACTGCGGTATGAGAGGAAGATGGCGCTCTGCACTGAAGCATCACAGGGTCTAAGATAATAGGCAGTCCAATGTTTTGCTATCACCATCGTTGCTTTTGCCATTTTCCTGCAGTGAGGAGCTCATCGTGACAGCTTGTGGGCTAGATCCCTACCTGTTCTACAATTTTTACCTTCATCCCTGATTCTATATGTAGCTGTTAGAATGGAGTTAGATGTTGTCGATTATTCCATCGACCTAAATCCCAACGAGCTGATTTGGATGCTTCCTCATAGTGTGTCAGATTTTGGTCCTCATTGAACATCGTTTCTCCTGTAGACAAGCCCAATGTTTGTCATTGAGCTTTCTAGACCATCAGTGCCCTACCTGCCAACTTCTACTCCCCCCGTTGCATCTCCTAGGTTTGAGTGCCCTCCACTCTCTCCTTCTACGCTCAACCTTCTTGTCGCTTGCATTGCACCCTCTTCTACCTTTGATTCTATTTCTCTCGAGGCATCCCTTCACCCTACATCATCTCGTATTCCCATTTCTTTAGTGTTGTCACAATCTAGGATATCCTCTATCCATCACTCGACATCGGACAACAACCCTAACCCTACCTCTTTTCAGGGGAGTTTTCCTATTCGTCTTAGCAGCTTCAATATTCTGGCATTTAACCCTTGGAACTCCTCCCATTCGCCACAGGAAGTCTCACAAGGCAATCGGGACCCCTTTCGGGGCCATCTAGATGCTCCATAGACTAGTAAGGCTAAGAAGAGTAAGTGTGCCAAGACCTTGAGCAAGGACATCAATCTTAGATTTGTGGAAAGTATCATTATGGGAAAAGTGGTGGATACCGCCAATAGGGTTCTAGTGTGGCATGTGAGGGAAAGAACATATTCGGCTAAGAGGCTTCGCCTCTGGAC
Source organism: Pinus taeda (assembly GCA_000404065.3). NCBI lineage: Eukaryota > Viridiplantae > Streptophyta > Pinopsida > Pinales > Pinaceae > Pinus > Pinus taeda. The sequence goes on along the minus strand of APFE031730448.1, from coordinate 12,867 downwards.
CTTCGATATTTGGGGCACTTAACTCAAGGAAATTACGTCGATCACCATTCTAAGTTTAGGATTATTTGCCCTCAATTTCCACCAAGAAGAATACATAGATTGGGTACTCTCCCGCTACTGGCATATCGAAATGGACCCTATGCTTCTAAAATGATGGAGCCCCCTCTTCAATCTAGAACAAGAGTAGTTGGGTGCTAGTCTGATTTGGGTTCGTCTTCCAGGGCTACCCCTACACTTTTGGTTAGAGGAAATATTTATTCGCATCAAAAATGCACTGGGTACCTATTTGGATCATGATCTATCATATGCAACTTCTAACAACAAATCTATGGCCTGCATACTGATTCACGTTGACACTAGAGAATGATTAGAGGAAAATATTACTTTGCATTCGAATCATTTCACTTGCAAACAAACCCTAGACTATGAGGGAGTCCCATTCAGGTGTAGAAGGTGTCACAAGGTAGGGAAGCTATATAAGGAGTGCTCCCTTCTCTTTTCGGTGACTTATTCATTGGAAAAAGGCACTAAGAATCCACAATCTAAAGATCCTCTGGTGGAAGAACAACCTCCTCATGCTACTAGTCTGATGGCTATGTATGGGGACACTTCTCTACCAACTTGTTTTGCCTCTCTGCAGCCTACATCTCCATCCATGATGAGATCTTAGAATGCTGCAGTGGCTACTCACTCCATGGGTCCTCTTCCTTTTCTTTGTTCTTCTGTTTCTTTTACATGCACTTCACAACAATTACATGTTTCATATGCATCCATTTCTAGCTTGTCCACATTCCCTCTCACATGCCTACTCGATCATCCTTCTACTATCTTCTCCACTACCCCACTCTTTGTTACTGGAGCTGACTCCATAACTTCACTTAAGCCCTCCACCACTTCTCAACTTTCACATCCATATAACCTATGACCCCGGGTATCCATACCTCCTAGACCATCTAGATAAGGTCTCTCTTCCGTCTCTATTGAGACTAAACCCACTTGAGGGAACCCTTAAGGATTTTGAGAGCTATCCTTCTTGTCAGGGTAGATGTGGCCCTAGGTAGATAGACCACAATTGATAGGGTTATTAAAGGAAAGAACACCCCTAATCAAGATGACCCATGAAGTGGTTGTCCCTGAACTTCAGAGGGTTTGCTAGCCTTGCTAAAAAACTATCCCTCAAGAGGTTCCTGGATACAAAGCCATTCGACATAATTTCTTTACAAGAAACCCTCGAGAAGGAAGAGTAGGTTTCCCTGATTCTTCACTCTATGATGTCTGGCTTGTGCTTTTATGCCTAGATGTCAATGGATGATCTAGGGGTATTGAACTGGGCATTAATACTCGATCCATCAACCCTATTTCTGTATGAGGGGGACCTGGATTCCTAGGAATGGATATCTTTTCCTCAAATATGGGAAAGAACTTTGATATCATCAATGTCTATGCATCATATCATAGTAGGGTGGAGTTTTAGAATCACCAATTTCAATTGTCGTTGATGAATTCTAATAACCTAACTTTGGGTGGAGACCTCAATTTCACTATTCATTATGAGAAATGTTTTGGGACATCATACACAGCTAGATCCCCTTCATAATATATGGAACATCTCCTGGAACGACATCATCTGATTGAGATCCCCATGAAAAAAAAGAAACTGACATGAAATAATAGGAGAATTGGTGATGCTACTTTGCATAAGCAATTGGATTGGTTTCTCATCAAAGAGAACTTGCTTGGTATCCTCTCCAATTTTCTTCAATGGGTTGGATTTGGGGGTGTCTTTGATCACTCCCCCATCTATTTGGAACTAGTTGGTCCTTCCCTAAAGCCCGAAGCACCCTTCATGTTCAACTCGACCTGGTTATAGGACCCGAAATATCACAAATTGGTTACCAATTTTTGGAGAGACCACCCTCCTTCCCAAAGGTGGAACCTAGTTGAAGGATTTTGTCGAAACCTCATGGAACTTAAAAATATCTCCATTCAATGGGCCAAATCTAAATGATCTAGAGACAACCAGACTCTTTGTGCAATTGAACACTAGCTTTCCAATCTTATGGATGACCAAGGTCACAGATTCATCTCAGTTGAAGCTAAATCTACCCTCACCGAGGTAGAGGGCTAAAGGTCCAATATTCTATAGGATCGAGAAGAGACTTGGTGACTTAGAAGCAGAGCCATCTAGCTGAAGGTAGGGAATGACGATACTAAATTCTTCCACAATTGTGCCAAAGGAAGGTGGGCTTGTAACACCATTTAGAAAATGTCTACTAATCATGGACAGTGTGCTCAAATGTTCCATCAACTAGATAATTTGGGAAATTCAGTTTTAAACAACTTTTCAAGGCTCCAGTTGGGATTTCACTCTTAGAAATCATTCGTATTGCTGGTCATTTCCCTTGGTATGTTGACTCTGACATATCTGAAGATCCCACTAAACCTATATGTATGGGCAAATTGGAGAGCACCCTGAAATGGTTCAAGAAGGATAAAAGTCTAGGCCTTGATGGATGGTCTATAGAATTCTATCTACCTTATTTTGATACTTTAGGCATGGACCTACTCAAGGTTGTTGAGGAATGTAGGATTAAAGGGCACATGTATGACATCATCAATTCCACCTTCATTGCCCTCATCCCTAAGGTGGACTCCCCTCAATCCTTAATTGATTTCCAACCCATATCCCTTTGCAGTTGCTTATAAAAAATTATAGCCAAAATCATTACTAAGTGTATCAAGGCTATTCTCTCGGCCAACATCTCATATGGACAATTTTCTTTCCTCCATAATCAACAGATCCATGAGGCCATTGGCACATCACAGGAAGCTCTCCATTCTATCAAATTGAAGCATCTAAAAGGATCCATTCTAAAAAATCGATCTATCAAAGGCTTTTGATCAAGTTATCTATCTCGATCTTAGGATGTTTCTCGCACACCTTGGATTCCCCATCTCTTTCATTCGATGGATTATGTGCTGCATTTCCCCTGTCTCCTTTAGTGTACTTATAAATGGATTAGTCTCCAATTTCTTCGATGCTGAGAGGGGCCTCAGACATGGTTGTCCACTATCCCCATTACTTGTCCTGCTTGTCATGGAAGGACTAAGCAAGCTAATCCTAGAAGAAAGAAGAGTTGGGTGACTATTGGGGCCCAATATCACTGATCAATGTATTTTATCCCATCTTCTTTTCGTTGATGATGTGTTATTTTTATCATCAGTGGCATCCGAGACTTCAATACTTTCTATGATATCATACAACTTTTTTGTACAACTACTGGGATGGAAACCAATAGAACAAAGCCTACCATTAGCTTCACAGCTTGCTCTCCTCAGGAATCTGTACATGCTTATCAAAAGTTTCCCTTCCAAAGTTTTCAATTGGATGATGAACTTAAATATTTGGCGTTTCACATAAACTCCCATGGATAAAAAATAGTTGACTAGACTTGATTGATGACTAAGGTGTAAAAAAGGCTGCTTAGTTGGAACCACCAATTATTATCCAGATTTGGGAGGCTAGTTCTTATCAAATCAGTATTGGAAGCCACTATGGTTTACTAGTTGTACCTCGCTTCGATTTCTCAAGGTATACTTTTGACAATACAAAAAATATGCTCCAAATTTCTATGGAATTGACACAAGGAGGGGAAGTCATTCACTTGGGTGATATGGAGTTGTATTGCATTGCCCACGAAATTGGGAGGATGGGCCCTCAAATATCTTCCAACATTTTCACATGCATTGGCTGGCAAATTGGGATGGCTACTCCTAAAGCCCAAAAGTCTGTGGAAAGATGTGGTCATCAATAAATACATTTGGCGCGATAACCTCATGGATTGGGTTCGCCTTCCATCTTGGAACAAACATGGTATCTCTATCATCTTGACGGTTGTATTACAAACTCTCCCCAGCATCAAGAATGGCCTCACTTGGTGAATTAACAATGGAACAACAATATGCATTGGATCTAAATCATGGATAGGTTGTGGAAACTTATATTGACTTCCTCCAGACCTTATTTCATTCCTAAATGGTAGGGACATATCCACGATTGCACAAATAGTAGATCGACATAACACTACTATTTTCCTACAAGCTTAGAAATTTCCAGCTACACTAGGCATTCGAGAACAGTGCAAACAAGATTGGCGGAAGTACATAAATGTGTTATCTAAATCACATGTCCGAATATTTAATCACGATGATGATCTCATATGGGCTTTGACAGCTCATCAAGTATACTCTCCCAAGATCGGATATCCAATTATACATGTTGCACATAAGCCCCCTTTTCTGGAGGGGTGGTGGAGAGAACTTGGAAACCCAAGGCTCCCCCACAAACTCAAATATTTATGTGGAATATCATCATGAATAAAACTCCTACAAGTATCGACTTGGTGAAGAGATTATACTTTTGTTTGTCTTCGTGTGTCATTCATCAATAGCACGAGGAATCGAATGATAATGTCTTCATGTTCTACAGAACCTTACGACACATTTTGGGAGCAAGTCCTCTCCTCTTTGGACATACCTCAACGTTGGGAACGGTGAAACATCAATGAGGCATGGAACGACTAGTGGAAATCTTCCCCCAACATGAAGAATCACAATCTCCCCCTCATTATATGATGTCATACTTGGTTAAGTCAAAACAACATCATCTTTAACAATATACAAATTCGGTGGCCTTTGGTAATCACTAGAATCATCAATAATTTCAATGAAATACTAGATGTTGAACAGTCCCCACCTTCTCGCACCATAACTCCTGAAGCCATCAACCATGACCATCCATGGCTATACTTCAACGGATCTTCCCAAGACCAGGTTTGTGGGGTATTATTCTCCATTTATTAGACAATCACTCTTTTTGAGTTTGCATGGGGTTTGGGGCTAGCACAAACAATTTCTCTGAGCTCATCTCACTCCGACATTTATTATACTTTACATTAGCACATAACTATAGACATATTGAGATATTTGGGGACTCTAAGATCATCATTAATTGGTTCTCTTGCACAACTGCATGTCATGTGCATTGTCTCAGGAACATTTTGGATGATGCATTGCCTTTAAAATCACAATTTGAACAAATTACATGTTTCCACATTTACAGGGAGCACAACTAGGTTGTGGATCAGCTTTCCAAGGAGGCAGCGAATCAACCCAGATGACAATGGTTTATCCAAGAACAGAAGCAGGGAGAGTTCTTCCAGTATTATCACAAGCCTTACAAGGACCAGATATAACAGAGGGCTAACAGGCCCCAATTTTCACAGTTTTTATGATCCTAATATATATATATATAGAAATTTGCAAAGCAAACATTTTGAATTTTTGTATAAATATCTACTAAATTTAAAGGCATACCTTTAGTGGGTAATTATGTATAGACCTATATATTTGGATGGCTATGTAAACACATGCATCATATGCTACCGACATTTACAACATGTAATTTTCCATTTATAATAGAAAATTATGATTTTTCCCAAGGGGAAAAAACAAACCCTTTTGATTATCAAATCAATGCTCTTGAACCCTATGCCACTATGAATTATTGAATCATACTCATAATGGTTTTATTGCTGACAAAGACAAAAGTGGGTTTTCTCTAGTGATTGCGCAACCATTTTTACTTGTGAAGATCGCTCCAAACTAGAAAAGTGCTCCAATTTTTCAATTTTGTCAATGAGGCTCTCCTGTTAGTGAACAATGTTGTTGTTTCCCAGTTGGGAACCCTTGGACCTAACGTCAACCTAAGGTCTAGTTGGGTCAAGAGCTCCCCATCAAGGATTGTGTCTTGCCAAAGTCATATAAAAAAATGTTGGTCTACTACACATGGTAGTCTTGATAGAGGACTTTACCCAGTTTATCTTAGGTACTCTAACAGAACCTCACATCACACGCAAAGGTGAATTTCTATTGTAACCAACACATACTAATATAAGCTTACAAAGTAAGCCAGGGCAGAAAACTTCCATAGTATGGAACTAAACCTTAAAACGCCCATATTAGCCTTCACAATGAATTTTCGCCAATAATTAGGGCACTTGGGTTAATTAGAGGCACTTTAATTTTAAATATGAAGATATTATTTTGATGTTTAAATAGAGACATTTGTATTGAATGTAGGGTTTCTAGGTTTTTAATCCTTCCTTTAAACACCTAATAAACGACTGTGAAGAAATAAGATGTAAAATTTAATCATGCTTATTTACATGCCTTGTAAAGAAAAACTTATTGTAGGAGATTTCATGGTTCCCAAATTGTGGTGTTGGTTTCTTATTTGCTAATGGGGGGACCCTTTGAACTTCCCAAGGTGGTATTGTAGTGACTGTAGAGAAATGTCACTAATATATATCATAGTCTTATGGAACGTATATGCTACATACTCAAAGGAGGTCTCTCTCGGTTATGGTGTACTTTGTGTGCACTACCTACTAAATATGTTCCTTTTCTATTTGTAATAAAGTTTGGATACCACGTGAGTAAATAAATAGTTACCAAACATGTACTTTGTGTGCACAACCTACTAAACATGTTCCTTTTCTATTTTTAATAATGTTTCGATACCGTATGATTAAATAAATAGTTACCAAACATGTCACATGTTTATTTCAAATTCACTGCACTATCACAATGTAATTATAAAGCATGGATGTTGATATGCATAATTGTCACAATAAGTTTATGTATCATGTCCAATAAGCAAGGGTTACACATATTACATCATGTCTTATTCTTGGATTTTGCTCCATAACATCACAATAATATTGACAGAATGACGGAAAGGGCTACACATATTAACCATGTCTTATTCTTGAATTTTTCTCCATAACATCACAATAATATTTACAGAATGATAGAAGGTTGGGTTTATTTAAACTTGGTAGAAACTTATATTATTTACTTGTACAAGAGCTCAAAGAAGAAATACATCAATATATTATAATAATGCAATTGAAGCTACAAAATACTTATCATTTCTAGTATTTTCTGTTGTCTTCTAACAATTCAGACGACCAATTATTGCCATGTATGTGTGATAAACCAAACATATGTAGTCAAAACTTGTAGACAATCCAGTCAGAGGAGTAGTTGTTATGCTTGTACAATAATTGAAGGAAGAATGTCATATAACCATGGTGGCTACCAGAGAAGGTGCAATAGATGTAGGTGAGAAAGTTCAAATATTGGTAATTGAAAGGAAGAAAATTTGTCTACAGAGAAGAATGAGAGAAGTGAGAGCCCATATTCTAAATGTAGTAGCTTAGAGTCAAGTTATGGATCATATGGTTCCTTTTGGATTAACTCTAAATTCATGTTCAGGTGCCCTCATTCCAACATAGGGAAAATAAAATAACATATATGTAAGGAAAATTTAGCAACCAGTTCTCATAGGTACATTCATACAAGCAATACTAGGGTACACAAACAAAAATATTGTCACCACTGCTCAAGAGTTAGGAAATACTTCCATGGATTACATTATTTTCATAATAACAAAAGACATCATGAGAATTATTCTAGTAATTTTTATTATGAAGGAAAACTATCGTGGACCAAGTCCTATTGATTCCTATCATATTTTTCATTCAAAGAAACTAGAAGACATCATACATTGTAGCTAAAGTTCAATGGGAGTTACGTAAGGGTTAACTTCAAACACGATCTTTTAAAAATGGTGTTTTCATTACAATTAAATATCATAATGTGAAAGGATCAAATTTTGGGTGTGATAAACAAGTACAAATGCCTTTTGGATGTGACAAAAACTCTTCATGATATAAAAGGAAGGAAATCTACACTCACTCTTCTACAAATGCCTCCCTTTGTAGAAAGGATTCCCCCAATTTTTTATGATATAAATTGAATATCATAATTTGGAAGGTTCAAATTCCAGGTGCATTAAACAAGTACAAATGCCTTTTGGATGTGACAAAAATGAAATGAGTTATAGTTATCAATTATGTTAAAAGTTATAAGGGGACATACTACTATATATGAAATAAGCGAGGGTTTTCAATTACATTGAAAATATTGACGATATTCCTTGTTGGTTAGAGTTGTAGAAGAGAATAATTTTTACATATTTTCCATTGATTGAGGAACAAAATGTAGAGTAAGGTCATAAGGAGAGAATCCATGCCAAAATGGTTTCATTTCCCGTAATTTTGTAAAAGTTCTGAAGAAGCCATGCCAAAATGGTCCCATTTTCAACTCTTTTTTATTAAAAACAATTTGGTAAATGTTCTTATGATAGGGTGTGTAGTCTTGTTGAGTGATTTCTTGCTATATAGAAGTGATGTGGAATACATTAAGGATAGCAATCAGAGTTTTTCCAATTGAATTATAAATATCAATTAAGGATAACAATTAGGGTTTTTCCTAACGAAGCATGTATAATACTAATCAAATTCGCATGCATCATACAAAAAAGTTCAAATCATTTCAAATTTTTAAATAAAATCCACATGCATCATAAAAATAATTTGAATCCTAATACTAATCAGATTCGCATGCATCCTACAAATAAGTTCAAATCATTTCAATTTTTTAAATCAAATCCACACGCATCATACAAATAATTTGTATCCTTTCAATTTTTCCACGCTTCAACTAGTTTACTATTGTATTAATCATATATTCATGCATTACACAAACAAGTTCCAATCGATTCAAAAGTTTTTATTAAATCCTCATACATCATACATAGAATTTGAATCATTTCAACTTTTTCATTTACTGTCGCTAATAATTTTCATATGGTGGGCCATAGCAATACATTGGGATTTCAGCAATGTCAATAAGCAAAGAAAAGATCTACTTGGTGGGTATTATGTGGTCTACACTTATTTCCATGACTATTCCTCTAAAAAATGTGAAGATCATTTCAAAATATGAAATGCCATAAAATGAAGCTTCCAAACCGTAAATATTTTTAGGTAGCTTGGGGCATTGTACCTCCCATATTATTGGTAATTAATGTGCATTAAACACAATATTCATTACCAAGTCTCATTTCGAAATTTGTATATAGTCCTCTTTTATTGTTCCTAATCAAGGTTTTTATTTCCCACTTTATGGTTTCTTGCAAGTCTCTTTCACGCTATAGGATTGTGCTTGAGAGTTCAAATATAGAGTCCTTAAGATCCTTGGCACTATTTGGAAGAGATGTTTTTAGACTTCATATGGCCAATATGGTATGTATTGTGTTGTATGTTGTAAGGATGATGTACATACCCATTTTTAATAATTGCAAATGAGCTGTGTGTAGATACTCATTTGATAATAGTCAAAGTTTTGTCTCTTCATTTTTCTTGCACATTATTTATTTTTAAATGGAAATTGCGTCAAATAAGTTTCATTACAAAGGTCCATCATCAAGCAGACATAGGTATACCCATCGACCAAGGAAGGAGAGCAACAACCAACTCTTTTATGTCAACCAACTCTGATCTAAAAGTTGTAAGTTATCCCAAATGCACTGAATTAGTTACCTCATGAAAGGTTGTTGGACACAAGATTTTCCACTTAGAAGAAATATTAGTCATCTCATTAAATGTTTCTAATACAATCTTTTCCACTTATAAGGAATGCACATCACTATGATCATATCTTAGAGAGACCATATCTTAGACATGCATGCTTGCTTGCTTTCTTGATTGTTGATGCCATTAGTTTTCCATGCAATGAGCATATCTTCAAAGTAATTACAATTTCAATCATATGAAGGGCCATTTCAAATTCAATTTAAAATTTGGAATGTGTGTTTATCCTCTATTGCATGTTAGTAAATTTCATTTGAGTGGTAAATGCATTCTATATTTAATGCAACCAACTCATCCCACTGTCAAAGTTTAAGTTATAATTGTTTATGATAATATTAAAACAATAAAGTGTTATTACTTTTATTTGATGTTATACATTTCATTAAAATGAAAAACTAGTTAATAAAATAAATTTAAATCAACAATTATTAGAAATTTATAGTTTGTATTACATTTGCAGAATTCAAGCATCCATTTTTTCTAAATCAATTTATGTATTAAAAAATAATAATATCATCCATAATTATATTACTTATTTCAAATCTTGCAAAATGTTGGATGTTGAGTAATTGAAACAATTATATATGTGTGTGTGTGTGTGTGTGTATGTTATTATTTGTATTTGATGTTATATATTTCATTGAAATGAAAAATTAGTTAATAGCATATATTTAAATCAATTATTTTTAGAAATGGAAAATTAATTAATAAAATAGATTTAAACCAACAACTCGATTAATAATTTGTATTGCATTTTCAAAATTCAAACATCTCTTTTTTTAAATTGATTTATGTATTCAAAAGTAAAAATATCATCCAAAATTATATTACAAAATTCTTAAAAGAAATTAACAAAAACCCCACTTACTTGCAACAAAGTGTTCTCCACGGTGTTTTTCGTGGGCTATAATGATTCAACGACAAAATTATTTTTAATCATCTAACGGATTAGATCAATGGTGTAAGATAAGTCATGGTAGCACATAGGAGAGTTCTTCCCAGAGGGAAAAGCCTTACGAGGTAACAAGATTTGGGTTAAAATTAATTAGGAGAAATTCCTTAAAAATATATTAATTACAGTCGTTTTTAACTTAATATTGAAAATGAGTAAATATATAATGACATGTAGTTTTCAATTTAAAAATCTTAAAATTTAATTTAAAAAAATTAAAATTGAAATTAATACCTAAATAGTAATGCTATTGGTGAACAAAGACAGTCAATTATATTGAATGCGTTAAGATAGAAATAAAGAAATATAATGAGCTCTCTACGATCTCTGCTTCTCTAGTGACCTTGTAATATATATATATTTTTTAACAACATGGTGAATCGGTAACTGCCGGTCCTAATCTTAGGAAGACCCACGATCAATTCTTGTAGCTTCCATTATAACACCAAAAGTGCATCCAACAACCTGTAAGTAGATATAATAATTTCTTATGATTTTGGCAAGAGCCGAGACTCCAGCTAGTGGGGAGTCGACTCCTTGAGCCGCCGCACACCATAACAAGACAATATACTCAATGTGATTTGAACCCTCGCCTCATGGGTTTCAAAAGAGACCTTCTAAACAGTAGAGGACCACAAAGGATCTGGGCTAGTAATTATGCTGTAAGGAATTTCCCTAGAACTCCCTTATTAGCCACCTGTCCTCATTATGCACCATTCAATTTTTTTTTAGACGATTGAATTATACTTCTCCATTGATTTGAGATACACCGACATGTGGCAGTTGTTGTAACTGGTTTCTTGATAGAATGTGATGGAGCAGCTTTTTTGTTTAAGTTATTCAATTTCTTGATTGCACATAATGCATTTTTGTTTCTGTTATTCAATTTCTCGAATGCGAGAAGGCCCTTTTGTTTCAATTATTCAATTTATCAAATTCCCTTTTGTCTCAGTTATTCAATTTATCAGAATTTTTTTGTTAAGTTATTCAATTTCTGGGAATGCCCTATTGTTTCAGTTATACAATTTTTTGTCATTCATTTTCTTTATAAAAGTGTGATTTCATTCTCGTCGAGGGACTGTTAATTTTCTTTAGAGAAATTATGAAACTAATTTGACAATGATTCCTGAACTTTTTGGGTTTGAATCATGTGTGTGAGCTGGTTGTTGTATAACATATTATGTGAATAAAAAACTGGGAGTTGAAAAGAGGAGAGTCCCAGACTTCAGCATAGAGGCAGAGAGTTATCGAATGCTTATCAGACCCTGCTTCTTAAAATTAATGCAGAACATCTGAGATATAGTGTCCATTTTCACTCCATGGGTTTATATACTAAGGAAATGGATCCAATGGTCACCGATCTACCAAAAGACCCTTTGCAAGTTTATGAGATTGAAACCCTGTTTCATGTCTGTGGTTTTTAAGCCTCAAGGATCTCGCTTCTTGGCCCATTCAAGATGATGTATTAATGCAAGTTTATGGTGTCAAAATTGAAATTTTCTTTATTTAACAATTACTACCAATCAATATGTTCAATCTTATGGCTAACAATTACATTTGAGTTGCTTTCATACATGAATTCATTGCCTATTATTGACAATTGTCTTTGATCTATGTAGGAAATGGGCTAGGACTTCAACTATGACGATTACCACAGGTGCCTAAGAAATCTTATGTCTTCTAGTTGGTGAATTTACCACTATCTAATGTTTTAACTTTCGATAAAATCAAAGAAAAGGCGATTTATTTGATTTGACTTGCATTGTTTACACTGTTTGGGATACCATTGATTGCTTTTGGCGAAAAACGTTATCGTGCTACACTCACTAGCAATAAATAATTCTTATACAGTTTTGTTCATAGGGGATTTCCATATTAGAGTCTTAAACCAGACCCTATGCTGAAGAACTTGTTTTTAAGCATGCCTCAGAGGAAAATTGTAAGATCATATGGATCCCTTAAAATGCTTTATATCATGACAGCACATGATGAATTCCTAGGTTTATTTGGAAATATATAAGCATATTTCTCAACCTTTTGTACCTTTTTTCTGTAAAACAAATATTTACAAACACTGAGAGTTCATGCTGCAAAGGTCCTTAACGAGTTGGGGGTTGGACGATTGCTTTGAAGGCATAATATGGTTTGAGACACCTAATCCTCCTTCACAAATCACTAAAAGAAATAATGACTTGGATATGCCCATGGATAACTCTACAACGCCGAAGAAACCCACAATTTTCAAGCCCTCAAAAGGGACCATGGCAGAGGTTCTTCGCCTTGCAAATGCTGATCCACAAAGAATGGTATGGGACTAAATATTTTGATGGCCATTTTCTTTTAGCTATCCATTTT
>APFE031730445.1:3745-13839 GCA_000404065.3 Pinus taeda | reverse complement strand
ATATGGGGACAATAGGGGCACAACAATATTAATAAGGGGTACAACTACAATAGTAATGGGGCAATCACTAGTATTATAGGGACCCAACAAACATCACTCCAGGTTTTTAGGGCCCATCATGAAGACAGAGATGAAATATCAGTGGATTTCAGAGGACAAATCATAGTAGGTAGGTTTGTGCCCAACCCGATGGTGTTAGTAGAAGAAGGGAACCAGGGTTCAATGCACCATGAGGCAGGGGAACATACCCTAAATCCTGGAGAGGCAAGGCAGCTCGTTGTTTCAGGGGGTATCAATAGTTGGAACCGAATAGTGGAGACATGGTTAGGGCTACTCTACGAAGAAAGTGCCAATGAAAGGGAGGATCATCCAGAGGCAGGGGAAGCAAAGAAGAATAAAATTCAGGGGCAAAGAGGAAGAAAGGGAATCTAATCAAGAGGAAGGTGGTATGCCTGAATTTGGTTCATTAGGGGATTTTTGAGGTCAAAATTGGGCCTCCTAAGGAAATTATAAAATAATAGTGGAAATAATAAAATAAGATTAGATGACATCATCAAATTTTAGGGGGTAAAAAGAAAAACTATTTTTTCATCTCGTGTTTTCAACTTATCGCCCTATGGGTTTACTCAAATTTCGAGCGAAAACACTCGTTGGATGCATAATTTGATTCCTCATCCAAGGAGTACCCATGTTGCATACTTTCGATGGACCCTGATACACAAAAATTGAGAAATACATGAAAAACATTATTACAATCATGTTTTTCCATGTATTTCTCATTTTTGTGTAGCATGGTCCATCGAAAGTATGCAACATGGGTACTATTTGGATGAGGAATTACATTTTTCATCCGACGAGTATTCCTCCTCAAAATCTGAGTAAAACCTTAGGGAGATACGTTGAAAATACGAGTTGAAAAAGTAGTTTTATTATTTTATTATTTTTTAATCTTTTTACTTTTTTATTCCAAAAATGGTAAATCATCCCCCATGGTTGACATCGTCATCTTGAATCCTATTGGTTCTTATAAAGTTTATTTTGGTTGTACATTTTTCTTAGGAGGCCCATTTTAGACCTCAAATTTCCCCTAATGTTAGGAGTCGACATTCAGATTGATAGGGTCATGGAAGTTGTAGAATTAACATTGGTTGGGAGAGAAAAGGGGAAGAAATACTCTGCAAATTACATATCGGAGTGGATATCAAAAGCATGGAGGGAGGCTCTGAACCAACAAGTCAAAATGACCACATTGGCCAGAGGTTAGTTTATGGTTAAATTCAAAAAACAGGAAACCTTCGAATGATTAATGAAGTGAAATTGGTGTTTTGGGAGAGTGCCAATCTTGTTCAAAAGGTAGAACCCTTTGTTCAATGCTCAGAGAGGAAATGTGGTTGAGATCCTGGTATGGGTTCATCTTCTGGGACTCCCTCCGCATTTCTAGATGGAGGAGGTTTTTAGAGCTATTGGAAATACTTTGGGTTTTTGTCTTGAGGCAGACATGGCTTTCAGGGAAACAAGGGATAAGAGTCTAGCTCGAACCTTGGTAAGGTTGGATCCACAGGAGGGTTGATCGAGGAAATTAAGCTACAATACCAAGATCATACTTAAACCAAGGTTATCAATTATGAACAACCCTTTCATTGTCACAGGTGCCATAAATATGTCCATCTAGCTCAGGATTTCCCTCTGGGGATCAGAAGGAGAAGAAGGCACAGAGGGGAAGCTAGAAATGTAGAATGCCCTCAGATTGAAGAGGAGGAATTGGCACAAGCAGAGGCTATGGGAGCCAGCAAGAAGGTGAACAATTGTCGATGGAAACTCAAGAAGACCAGGATACACAGATGGAGAATGTGGTTGTGCAGGCGTAGGATGAGCCTCAGGATATAATTTGCAAAGATTTAGAGGTGAGGGGCACTATAGTCCCTGCACCGCAGCTAGCGAGTATTGTCTCTACTCCCCTTTCCTTCGTTCATGAATCCTTTCAATCTTTTCTCAATTCGCTCTCGAGGCCTAGTCCTTCCAGGCCTATTTATTTACAAAATTTGCTTGTTGATTATGTTTCTAATGCCCTAGATAGTATCATTACATCAATATCGGTTATTTAATTAAATCAAACCTTGCTTGTTGGTCATGCGACCTTGTCCTCTTTTGGGAAACCGATTGAGAAATCCTTCTATAACCTTCACTATCGAGACAAGAAAGATATACCCCTGGAATTGTTGGCGGGTTGGGAGTCCTTCAAAATTCAGTTGTACAAAGAAAGACCAAAGGGAGAAAATCATACCTTTCAAAGGCTCAACTAAGAGCAAAAATTGACATAGCTAATGGGAAACAATTATCTTTACAAGGGGCGCTTATTGTAGCATAGGCCCCAACCAGAGTGATCAAATGATTGTTTTGTCCTTCAATTGTCGAGGTTTTTCCAGTACCTCTAAAAAACTTGCACTAAAAACTTTGTTCCTTAATTACTGTCTGAATGTTATTATGCTCCAAGAAACGTTGGGAGTTGGAGATGAAGTGAAACTAGCTCTTAATAAAATGTTACCGGGGTGGACATTTTTTAGTGTGGATGCCAAAAGAATATCTAGGGGTTTGGCTTTGGGAGTAAAAGACTGCAATGTGAAGTTACTAAACTCTTGGGGATCAGATTTGGTGTTCGGGGCTGAGGTCTTTTCACAGGAGCTCTGCTCTGATCTGTTACTTTTAAATATATATGGGTCATGTCAGGATAGGATTGTTTTCTAGAATAACCTATTTTCCAAATCATTTATGAATAACCCAAACCTAGTCGAGGGCGGGGGGGCGATCGGAACTTTTCGTTTGGGTTGTCAGAGACCTGGGGTTTTGTAGCCCAAGTTGATCCCTTGGTTGATTTGTTTCGAACAATATTTTCTTTGGCAAGCTCATTGATATAAACCTATTGAAACCTAGACCTACTTGGAGGAATAAACGAGTGGGGGAGGTCAATATACGTAAGATATTGGATCGTTTTCTCCTAAAAGAGGAAATGGCTTCTAGGATTCCTTCCTTCAAACATTGGGTGGGAGTAGGAGGGGACTTGAATCACCTGCCCATCCTACTGGAAATGAAAGGACCTAATCAAAAGTCAGGGTGTCCCTTCAAATTCAATCTGGCTTGGCTCAAAGAGACTTCATACAACAATCTAGTAAAATCTACTTTGAGGCCTTTGGGCCGTGAACAGGGGTTGTCGCTAGCCCACTCTTTTATGGAAAATTTAAAGAAAATGAAGAATAAAATTATAGAATGGGAAAAATCTAAAAATATTAGGGAAGAATCTGAATTAAGCAGGATAGGGGAGAAACTAGACCTTTTGAAAAGTCCATAAATGGATGGATACAAGACGGAAGAAAAGAGGGAGAAGATAAAACAATTGGAGACTGATAGAAGGAAAATCCTAAATGATATGGAAGAACAATGTAGGCTAAAAAGTAGAGCAATTTGGCTAGCAGCAGGGGATGAAAATTCAATTTTTTTTCAAAATTATGCTAAAGGAAGGAAAAACACAAACAAAATATGGGGGTTGAAAATGACAGAAGGGGGCATAGAAAACTCTTTTGCCAACCTAGCCTCTATGGGAAAGAACCACTTTAAAAACTTATTTAAAGCTCCAGATGTGGTCTCAATTGCAGAGGTGATCCGGGTTGCCCAACTCTTTCCTCGATATGTGGAGGACAAGGAAAACAATATGCTTATGGCACTTGTGTCAAAAGGGAAGGTGGAAGGGGTTTCAAAAAATATGCAGAGAGACAACAGCCCAGGTCCTAATAGTTGGATAGTGGAATTCTTCCAGCGCTTCTTTGACCTTATTAGGGATGAACTTACTGGGGTGGTGGAGGAATCCCGAGAAAATGGAGTGGCTTATGAACCTTTCAACTCTACTTTTCTGGCCTTAATTCCTAAAACGGAGGACTCCTAATCTTTTGAGGAATTTAGGCCTATCTCTCTTTGCAATTGCATTTATAAAATTATAACTAAATTTATTGCAGTCCGTCTGAAACCTATCCTATCAAGCAAAATATCTAAGGAACAATTTGAGTTCCTATATGGAAGGGAAATTCATGAAGCAATCGAGGTTGCGTAGGATACATTGCACATTATCAAGTGGAGTAGGAAAAATAGGGTGATCGTAAAAATTGATCTATCTAAAGCATATGAAAAAATCAGTTGGCTCTATATTCATATGTTAATGACCCACTTGGGGTTCAATATTGATTTTATAGAGTGGGTGATGGGATGTATATCAAATGTCAATTTCGTTGTCCTGGTCAATGAGGAAGATTCCTCTTTCTTTCATAGCCAGAGAGGTTTGAGATAGGGATGCCCACTGTCCCCACTTTTTTTCTTACTAGCGGCAGAAGGTCTCATTCAACTGATACTGTATGGGAAGAGAAGAGGAGACCTAAAAGGTATTGAAGTTGCTATAAATTTATATATCACTCATTTGTTGTTTGTTGATGATATAATGTTATTCAATGATGGAAGCAAAAGTGACATTAAACATATAAAAGATGCACTCGATCTGTTCCTAGTAGCAACAGGAATGTGTATTAATTCTCAAAAATCATCTATGATTCTGGAAGGTCTCTCAGGGATTAAAATTACTAGGGTTACCTCGACCCTCCCATTTGAAGCTAAGTTGATGAAGGATAGTTCCGAGTACCTAGGTCTCCATCTTAAACCAGAGTCTTATAAGAAACAAGATTGGTCCTCGCTCCTGGCAAAAATAAAAAATCGTATAAAACATTGGAGCTATAAATGGTTGTCGAGAGTGGGAAAAATGGTTTTGATTAAATCGGTACTTATTGCAATTCCTGTATACTGGATTGCACTGACATGGGTTCCAAAAGGAATACTCTCACAAATCGGGAAAGTGTGCAGTCAGTTCCTGTGGGCAAGAACAAAGGAGGATCCAGTGTTGCCATGGGTAGCCTGGGACAAAGTTTCTAGACCAAAGGATTAGGGTGGGTGGGGCATAAAATACCTATCAACGTTTGCATCCTCACTAGCAGCAAAATCAGGGTGGAGACTAATAACAATGGAGAATCTGTGGACAGTGGTTATCAAAAGGAAATACATAGAAATGATTCCCATGGATGAGTGGCTGTGAAGTCCTGATAAGAAGTCTTTCCATGATTCAGTGGTATGGAAGGCAACCTTGGACCCTTTGAGTATTATAGAAGATGGATTGGCTTGACACATTGGCAATGGGGAGAAGCTCAGAATAGGAATAGACCTGTGGGTGGGATGCAATGAGGGTTATGCCCTCTCAAGGGAGGTTATAAACTACTTAAATTCCCAGGGTTTATATTTCTTACATCAGATTGTAAGGGAAGATCTGTGGAAAATATGGCATCAGGGATGGAAATTAGTGGAGGATGTGCAGATGGAACCCCATTGGGAAGAGGAATGGCATAATTATATAAGATAACTCTAGAGAACAAATGTTCGGTTAAGGGATCGGTCATATGTGCTTAAATGGGTACATGCTCCTATAGGAAAATACTCTCCAAAGTATGACTACAACTACCTTATGGTAAGAAGGGCTTGGGCAGTACAGGATTGGTGGTGGAAACTGCTCTAGATACTAAAAAATCCTACAAAATCAAGACTCTTCTTTGGTGCATCGTAAGAAACAAAATCCCTACATGGGACAACCTTCAGAAGAGAAACAAAATGGGTCCAGGATGGTGCACTTTTTTCAAAATCGAGGAAGAATCAGCCGAACACCTCTTTCTGAAGTGCCCTTTTAGTATTAAGACATGGGAAGAAACAGGGAAACTCTTGGGGAAAATCCAAACTTGGAATGGGGGAAATATAAGTGACGCATGTTCTATGTTGTTCTCAGGGATAACTTCAACGAATGCACATAAAATTCTAGGGAAAAGTGCACAAGACCAACTTAACAAAGTATACAAGTTGTTTTTCCCAAGGTTCTCATATTATTCAAGGTATTTTTGGTTGTTTGACCTCTAAGAGAGTTCAATGAAACATGTTCACGGATGGTGAGAAATCCATCTATATCGATCAAGTGTCATGGTGAAAAAACTTATGTGTAATAGATTGCCCCCTAAAGTGTGAAGTATGTATAATAAGTTTTAAAATATTAAAGCGCTTTATCATGCTAAAGATTGGATTAGAGATAATGGTCAGAAACCTACAAGAAACATTCAAGGATTCCAATGCAAATGTATATATATAATCATCACTGAGGTAGGCATTTCCATACTCAGAGTAAAGCTAACTCAATGAATAAGTACGAAAAAACTCCAGAATCATATCAATAGTAAACATATATGGAAGCAACCATCCATTTATGATTTTGTCTACATAATCATGAATATAAAACTCCTCACAACCTGGATTGATGAAACTACATCCAGGGTCTTGATCTTCATCTTCTTGATCTACAATACGAATCTAGCCATGTGAGTGAATGTCTGGAAGTCGAACATGGAAGAAACCACTTGATTAGCGATAAATTATATGAACCATTAACACGAATAGAGAAACCACCAACTATGGCAATGTCTCTCAAGATACTTTCAACACAATCTATAAAGTGTGAATAGGTGATCTGAAGTCAAACACTCATAGAATTGTTCGATCTAAGGGCAATGATGAGAACCTATTATCAAAGGTGAGAAACCTACCATTAAGGCATGGAGGTTTCAAGGTATTGAAGGCTTCTAGATCAACTTCCTAGATAATGAACTGAAGTCGATAGGAAGTGACCTGTCACAAAAAAGCCTACGATGCGAAACATAGTGTCAAGTTTTGAAAAATAGTTTACAAGGATTGTCTTAGGGATGGCTGATGCGATTGAAGGAAAATGAACTGCGGTTTAACTTATCTTGAACACATAATGACACGAAATTTGACTTGGAATCATTTGACTCAATGATAATACTCAAAACTAGGTGAATACTTTCAATGGGGTTTGATTAATTGTAAGACAAATGGATTTCCCAACTTGAACACCGGTATGACGAAGTGTCATGTTCAAGAATGACATACTTCCTTTATCATAAATGTAAAATGAACACCTTTTCCCAATTTCCCCCCACCATTGTTGGCAAGTACCTCTTTATTTTTTACAAGATTGAGGAGGATAACATATGCTTGTCCTGTAAGCTCATCCTTCAGATGAGTCCATCGAAGTATTTTTAACCAACCCTAAGAAGGAATGGTTTGGTCTCATTATGCTTAACGAGTCCTATACTATTTAATTTTTATGATTCTAGTAAAGGGGTAACTCAATGTTGTTTTATTTTAAGAGTTTGAAAAAGACACAAAAAGGAAACTCATTCAATTCTTTTATAATAAAATTTTGATGAGCTCAAAGAAAGTAAATCTCGACATTTTTCACTTTTAGGGATTCAGAAGAAAAACATAAGTAAACTTCCTCATGTTCTTTTTCGTATGTTTAGTCTCTTAGGTCCGAAAAAGGATAAAATAATACAAGAGAGAACTATATTGACCATGTTTGATCAACGTATACCTTTTTCATAAATAGTCCTAGCTCATTCCGTAAAATGGGTAAAGTTATACCGAGTGGAAAGTTGTTCATTTACTTTTACAAGTTCAAACAATCAAGTACTCAACGATATTTTCATATTTCAAGAGCCTAAAAAGGGCTTAAAAGAGGAATCTATCGTTTCGATTTTTCGTAAGTTTTAACGAGTTCAAAAAAGTGATAAAAAATATACTCATCTCACAGACTTTCAATTTAATTAACGGGCAGGAAAAGATGGAAATAACTCGACATTTTCATGTACGTTTTATGAGCATGAAAAGATAGAAAAAGAAGCTTAGGATATTCATGAGTTTAATGAGTCTTGAAAATAGTAACTGAAATGGACTTGAGATAAGTGTTGGGCCGTTAATATGCCATTATTATTATCACTTTGAACACTTATCCCGCCCATTTCCACTATTCTTCATCATATCATTTGTTATAATTTATCATTTAAATCCATTTTTTAAATGATTTATGATCTTATGGATGAATATTATTTATTCTCCTTTATTTCTAATAAATTGATGATTATGAATTATTTTATCAATGATAGTTCTAATAAGTTGGTTATAACATTATTCACCATTTTTAGCCTCCAAGGTAACTACTAGATTGAAGATTTGATTTTTAAAAGTGCCAACTCAGAAATTCGATGGAATAAGGAGTGACAGTTTTGCGGTTGAGATTCTAAGCAAATGAAGACGAATCTGGAAAATCCGGAACATGGGTTTTGTCCAGAACGGGCCCAATTAACTTTATGTAAGAACAATTTGCCCAAATTCGGCTTGTACAGAGAGAAACGCAGGGTTCTTTGAGAACGATTTTCTCAGATTTGTTGTTGCGGTCGTCCTCCAAATCTCAGCTGCAAACCCAAATTCGCCTTGCTCTTGTTGGAAGATAAATGGAAATATATTTTCTTGTTGATCAATTGGTTAGAATCAATCCAATTTTGTAAAAGAAATCATGTTGTAATTATCTATGTTGTAACTGCTCTCTGATCTTTCTCTATTTAAATGAAAACAAAGATCAGAGAGGGAGGGCTTCAGGATGACTTCAGAATGGAGGGATTCGAATGATGGAGAATCGATGATTTGAATTAGAGATTCAGAAGCAAGGATTCATGATAGGATAGGAGGAAGGAAGGATTGTTTTATGCTGTAAGTCTCAAGCATCCGTTGTTGTAATGATTTCACCATTTAATGATTAATACATAATTTGGGCGTTGTTGTTCACTCTTTTCCTTTTGAAGTAACCCAGCAGCGTCCACTGGCGGCTAAGGGCCCAGCCTCTGGTGGTACGTTGCTACTGTTATGTATCATATATTTACACTTGTTTTTGTTTTATTATAACTTGATTTCTGTGTGGTTTTCTTATCTTTATTACTCGGTAATCTGATATACCTTTCATATGCTATGCTATGCTCTGTTACGATTAATGCATTTATGGTTTTTCTCAGGAAATCTGTGTAATAACTCTGCATTGTATAATTGAATCTTTTCAGAGTTGATCGCATGCTTTTAGTCGCAACCAGTTATTTCTGTTACAGAGCGTCTGTATTGAGTATTACTGTCGTTGATTCATTTGCAATCCTGATTATTGGAATCCGAAAGTAATGATATTCTATTTGGAGACATAGTTGTATTATCCTTAATTCTCATATTACTATATTAATGTGAGGCGTGCATATATAGTTGATTATTGTTGTTCTATAATTCATTAATGAGTGTTGTTCCATAAATTATATTCCATCCAGTTTGCTTGAGGGGAAAAGAATGTTATATCAGAGTGTGAATCAGTTGGTTTTGACTCGCGAGATTTAGTTCTTTTGATTGCTGTTCCATTTACTGTTGTTCCATTTCCTATTTGTTGTTCTATTTTACTTTATGTCGTTCCATTTACTTGTATTTGCTGCTTTGGTGTGAGAGAAGGTCAAAGGTTGTAGTGAGCCTCAACAGTCGCTGCCTAGCTCCCAGACTTATGGTCCATGCCCTAATTTCCTTTCCATCAGTTTCTAGAAGGATGGGTTATCGCTTCCGCACCCTTGACGATAAGCTGCCTTGTGTGATTTTATCCTTAATTATGCCTTGGGTTATCGCTTCCGCACATTTTGGCGCCGTTGTCGGGGAGAATGTAGCCATTTCTAAAGAGTAGTGTGAATCTGATGAGCGTCTACTAGGGAAGAGTTGGATCTTAAAAACGGAAGGTAAGAACCTGTGGACGGAGCATGTAAAAGCCCTGCTCCCCCGTCCGCTTTCCAGCAGGACTGTTAAAGAACCTAGGGTAGAAATAGATGTTTGAATTTTTGTGTGAATGATTAGGAGAAAGTTTTTAAAAAAATGAATCACATGATCTCACGCAAGTGGTGATGTAAGCACCACCCATTTCACTAACCGATTGACAGGAACATTTGAAGAAGGAGCCTCGAGAAATACATGAAGAACATCTTAAACTATGGTAAGAAATGGCTCACGTTTCTACTTTTGAATTTCCTATCAAAGATCTAGGAGGAGTGACACAAATGCACATAATTCCCCCATCTTTACCAAATTTTCATGGT
>APFE031730444.1:123922-158569 GCA_000404065.3 Pinus taeda | reverse complement strand
TAGTGTATTTGCTATCACAACTATAACAAATCCCTTTTGCTCTTTTTTCTTCCAATTGTTGTGGTGTCAAACTTATAGGTTGTGGAAGACTAGTGACAACACCACTTCCGTCTTTATAGATGTGAGTGGTATGCTTCCTGGTTTCCAATAATTTTGCTTTCCATTTTTCTTGCTAACCTGAATGCCTTCTCTAATGAATCAGGTTCCCAAAGGCGAACATCATGTTGGATATTATCCTTTAAAGACCTATGAACACATCAATCCTATGCTCCTTTGGAATATCTTTTACCCTTATGTTCAATTTTTGGAACTCCTCAATGTGCTCCATTATTGAAACCTTTTTGTTTGAAGATTTATCAATCCAAAAAAAGTGCTGCTTTGTACCTCAAATGTGCTATCAATCTTCCGTAAATAAGTTGCCCAAAGTGATAAATTATTTACGAGAGCAAAGCCCATGGAACATACACTGATTGGTTTAAAATAAGAAGTTCATGAACTCCTTTTGTGTGTTTTGCACATTACTGAGATCGAAAAATTGCTCCATCTATAATATCCATGTTGCGGGATCCTTGCCATCAAACTCCTCATATCGATTTTTGGAATATGATGGGTCTTCGATCCCACATTAGAGTCTATGGAATCATGATTAACATTTCTTTTGTTCTCATCATGAGTTTCCTTTACTACCCTTTCACCCTCAGTGACCCTTTCTTGTAGCAACTTATTCATATTTATCTTCAATTCTTCCATGTTTGTCTTCAAATCTATCTTCAAATCATCCATCTTAGCTTCCATGTCATTCATCTTAGCTTCCACGTCATTCATTTTAGTTTCTACACCTTTCTTTAAACAGTCCATCTTAGATTATGTTCCTTTTTGTGCAAGTGACACTTGTTGCACTTGGTCTCGTAATTTTGATATATCATGTTGCATTTCTTCCTCGTCTTCATGAGTCATGCTAGAGATTTCAGGTCGCCTACTAGGTGTTTTCATTTTCTTTCTTCGGGGCATCAATTATTGATAATAATGCTTCACTATGCCCTCTGAATTCCTTCAAAATAATTTTTCAAACCAAGCTTAAGCAAACATTTAAAAAAATATACACACATTTTTTCACTTTGTAGGAGCTCGATATTGCCTCTGATGTATCTCTGTAATTTCGAATCATCTAGTTCTGATATTGTGACCTACGGTAGCTCTTTCTGTCCTCTTTCCAATGCCACTAGTCTGACCCCAATTGGATTCTCCAATGAAGAGTTATGCCAAATCTCCCACAGTGACCTGATTATAGACTAATTCAGTAGAGCGAACTTGTACGATGTGCCACGTGTCCCTGTTTTGACCTTTGGCTCTGAAAAATATATACAAGAAATGACAATCTGTCCTTTTTCTGTACCTTCTTATGAGATTTCAGTCTGATGCTTAGAGAGAAAGTTATGACGATTTTCCCTAGGTCACCTGTTTTGAATGTAATTCAGGATTTTGCAAAAGAACCAACTTCCTCAGTTCATATCTCTGAAACTATATTGTGAAAATCTTTGAAATTCAGACTTGAGATTCAATGCGATGTCTTCTCAAATGGTTCTTTTTTAGCTTCTGAAACGTTGCAGGAAAAAAGTTATAGCAAAAATGCCACGATGCCCTTTTGGAGCAGCGAAACCCTAGAATCCAAAGCTCTGATACCAAATGTTATGAAACCAGCTCAAGAAAAGATAGATCAACACCTTAGAACTCAGCCTCTTCGAGGGGGCAACCTCCTTTACATTACATAAATGAACAATTCTTGGATGATTCAAATGATAAAACCTCCTTTCTATATATAGGAGTCTAAGGAGTCACAATATACCCCAGCCGACCTAACAATAATAATATAAAGCCACAAAAATAACAATAGAGGGATTCTATGGGGCACAATAATAACAATATGGGGACAATAGGGGCACAACAATATTAATATGGGGTACAACTACAATAGTAATGGGGTAATCACTAGTATTATAGGGACCCAACAACAGAAGATGTGGAACCAATCTCCAGTTTTCAACCCTATACACTGCCATGAAAGAAAACCTCAAAGGGTACCAAGGACCTATATGCTATCAAATTCAAAGTATTTACACCACTGTTATCATATGAGGTGTCGATTGAGGGAGAGTTGTTGGCAAAGGTTCCACAACTGTGTATCAGGACTAGGATCTTAATGATTAGAGCAAGTATCCCTAGTTCGAGGCGAACAAGTCCCTGTAATCAGTTTACTATGAAGAAGCTAGAGTAACAAGGGTTGAATTGATGCAGTGGGAAACATGAATTCAACAAGCTAGGTTATTGAATATGATATATATTCCACACTTCGGATGCAATAATATCAACATAATCTTTATGTGCCAGCTGTTGGCGTCAGTGAATGATGGATGTATGTGACTGGGGATGAAGATCCCCATTGATGATATGTTGATTAGAAGAATAAATGCACTTCCCTACTAAGGAGAAAATCTCGCTGACACATTTGTGAAAAAATCTTAGGAAAAAAAAGTTGGCCGAGATGATAAAGGATGATTATGATCTAATCAGGAAGTCTCGTGGATTTGTCATCAAATCCATTAATGACGAGGCTTTGCACCTTACCACACACATTTTGAATGGGAAAATTATGAGGAAGTGCTAGGCAGATGAAGTACCTACCTCGATCATATCATTGGCTTGGGAATGCAGCAAGGGCGTCCATTTTAATTAGGTAGGATATTTGTACCAAGAAATTTTGGATGATTGTAAGGAGGCACAAGAAGAGGGAAAGAATTTCCACAACGCATGGTTCTTTCTCTTGATAGCATTGAAAACATGGAGAATGCTAGAGGAGTCATAGTTCCCCACTATGGACCCTGACATCTACGAGGCTACAAGATATGCCTTGCTATGGGCTTCCAAGGAGCTGAACTGTGTTATAGATAATAAACTATTCTAGGTCTTGCTTGAAATGGAATTGCACACTGTGATCAACCAGAAGTTGAGGCTATCATCAGTTTTCTTTGAACAATACAAAGAGGTTGTAGAATTCAAGGCAGACTTTCACCATGTACACATCTGTGCCAAGAAGGACCTAGAGGAGGCATGGTATGAGCTATAATTCCTGGTCACTGATGATGACATCACACAAGTGGTAAGCTTCTGGCCAAGTGATTGGCTAACTCCACCCATGAAAGGAGCCGAGATAGAACAAGTAGGCACCGACCGACCAATGAAAGATAGTTCAAGTGCGTGAACTGAGAAGAAAACAACTAAGAAGGGAAAAAAGAAGGTGACTAAGAAAGTGACAATTGACCTAGAGAAGGATACTACGTCAGAGACAGAGCGCGAAGCCATGCAGGAGGAATAGGTCACCGAAGGCGACGATGAAGGTGGTGAAGACCATTTTGTTGACACTGAGTAGGTAGGTTTCCCATTCGTAGTTGGAATGACAAGATCAAGTGCTAGAGGCACACCAAAGAAGAACAAGTTGGAAAAATCTACTCGTACATAATCGATGGTCCTCACCGAGGGGGACAACGACGAGATTGCAGAGATATTTTGAGCTATGACGGAAGACATATGGCGGAACATTGAAGACCAATATAGAGAAGTTTTGATAGAGGTCCAACAGGGCCTCAAGGAGTTGCAGTTTAAGTGAGCACAGTTCAAGTGAGTGTGGCTCAAATGAGCATGAAACCATCACGTTGTGCCACTACTAGGCCACATGTTACACTACTAGGCCACATGTTACATTTTGAAAATGCCGAAGATCAGGAGCATGCGCAACATTGGAAAAATATGAGTATCAATCTTACGACACTCCCCATTCATGCATTGCATGAGTTACATCAGGGAGTCACTAATGAACTAAAGGTGTGGGAGCAACATTCTTCGTTGGTAATTAAATAAATTAAAAATGAAAACCAACATATGTTCGAGGACAAGAGTCAGGTCATCAAGGGTCGTGATAAGGTAGCTTTGCACAGGTAGCAGCTAGAAGAGTCCATCACCAAAGCTTGCAGCTGGCTATCAGAGCTCTAGATCTAGATAGAGGCACCACTCGAAGAGAAGCTTCAGAAGCTTGTGGTGACAGTAAAAGAATCAAAGACAGAAGTTGAAAAAGTAAAATTTGAGCTAGAACTGCAGACCACAGACTTGCAGATGAGGTTGCAGTCGACAACTCCACCAGAGGTACGTGAGCAATGTGGAGCAAATATCAAGGCAGATAGAGAGAATATAGCTACTACTTTCATAGACTATAGCCAGATCTTCAAAGACACTATGGAGATATGGGCCTTACTGTAGGAGGACCCACATGTACATAAGATAGAGGCATAGATTTGTCACAAGCAACAACAGTTTGATGAAATCAAAGTGATGGTGCAAACCCTAGCACCTGAGCAATGGTTTTCCCATCTCTAGGAGGGAAATTTTTTGCAGGGACAGATCGATGAGCTGTGGCGAACATTTTAGTTTAGATGTAGCCCTGTGCTGATGAAGCCATTCAAATCTCACAGATAGTGGAGAGAAAACTAAATATCATAAGGCAGATGCAAAGAACCATTGGTCTGGTAACAACAGGGTCGATGATAGAGAAGCTGATAGAGGAAGTACGACAGGCTACCACATAGTGCCCAAATACACTTCAACCTTTGAAGGATGCATACAACAGTCTCAAAGTAAAGATTCAAGACATACTAGCTGAGTGATTCAGGATGAGTTACATCTTTATGTTGGGGGCTTGTTGGGTAGGGTCCCCCTAGGTCAAAGTTTTGTAAAGAGCCTGCATTTTGAGGAGTGGAGCAAGCTTTGTGTAGTGTTTTAGAAGTCATAGGGGATTTAGGGTGGGTCAAAGATCCTTATTTTGTAAAAGGATGGAATCAATTTGTATGTTTTGAGCTCCACCCATGGTTTGCAAACCATGGTATTGTAAGAGAAATATATATATATATTCGTAGTAAGTCAAAGGCATTGATGGATGATGGATATGTTTTGATTTTTTGAGTTTGTAATTGTCATATCTTTCTATGTTAGAGTGAAGGGGAAGGCTCATGCAACTGTGTGCACAAAGAGCTTGGTAAGTCTACAGTTGTGTGCGCAGGCCCCTGCAGCTGTGTCTGCAGGGTCAGAAGGATTGTAATTATGAAGATTTGAAGATAATATACAAGATTTTGAAGGCAGACTTGTGTACTTACATCCTGTACTTTACTTTATGAAATCATTGTTTACTTTTGTGCTGCCCATTAAAATATAAGATTAGAATTAATATATGAATGTTGTTACAATTAATTACAATTAGGGTCCAATTGATTTATGCACAATATATAGAGTTTTAGATCTACGAAGTAGTCTTTTTGTATGAATAGATTGATTCAGCATAATATTAAGTAAGATCATGAAACACAGTAGTAGATCTATAGGTGAGTTAGACCAATTCAAGATCCACACTCCATAATCCTTCTGGATACAGAAACCTGGTTCAAGCATCCCCCAATATTGCCTCAGGTGAGACTGCGGTCTGCACGAGAAGATCGTTGCCGAAAAGGACTGTGATAAAGGGTTTTTTGGTTAGTGAAGCTAACTCTGAACCTGCGTCTAAGCCCATCAAGCCAATAATGGCACATACTTCAACAACTCATGTTGGCTACATGGGGCTTGACCTAGGTTCAACAGTGAGTTTAGCCAAGCAAATCCTAGTACTATTGGCCCTTCCAGCAACAATCCGTGGAGTGCGGACTAAGGTCTCCCTCGAAGTAGTATGGGAGGGTGATGGAACCAGGTTTCGCACCATGGGGATATTTGATATGGGCAATAGGTACGTGATTCAACCTCTGCGCTTACTATATTACATGCACCAGTGGGCTCCTTACATCCTGAGTGACTGCCTTTGCGCAGATCCAGCCGAAGTGCAACCAATATTACTTACCCAAGTCTTCCTTAGTTAGGTTCTATTCATTTATTACTTAGAATTCTTTCATACATAAACATACATACAAGTGCGCGCATATAGATAACAAATATCATTAATGCCAAACATTAAAATATACATCTACAAAACAGAGGCACAATATGCCAAATCAACTTAGCTTTATTAATGATCCTTTTCAAGTTCAGTTCAATATGGACCCAACTCCGCCTTACACGCTCAGCTGTAGGGGTTCGCAGACTCAGCGACAAACTCTTTTAGGCCTCTGCACACTCAGCTGCAGAGCCTCTACTTACTACTATGACCCAATACACTTCAGATCTACTTCTATATTCTAACCATGCCTTCGCACCTATCTAGTACTGCCTTGCCAAAAGCTATCTTTACACTTAGAGCCTCACTCTATTTATACAATCCCATGGTCCGTAGACCATGGGTAGGCCGACAAAAATTTACATTAAATTACATTATTTTAGGGTGGACAACCCTATGACTCATCCTAGACTCTCGCGCTTCGTGCCCGTATTTTGTGGAGTCTTTACATTACGTTGAAAAAAACTCAGGCTTTAAGCGCCAAAATCCTTGTTGTGGGGGGATCTGCTACCCAACAAGCCCCCAACACAATCATCGTGACTCATCCTGAGTCACTCTATTGGTGTGGTGCTCTTTGTGTGAAGTCCATCCACCTATGCCTGTGCAACACGAAGGTCCGCAACGCCCCGAATGGATTTGCTACATTTCTACTTCTGAATCATTTGTGTCTAACCCATGTCTTTGCTTTGGTATCGGCTTCTAGTTCTTGTGTTTATAGTCCCATGCCCCTGTTCAGCTTGTCGAGTCGTGAAGACTGTGAGTTGGTTGGCTAGTCAAACAACTAGCCCCCTTGTGTAGGGCTTCAGGTGACTGTCATTTACCTTTCCTGGGAAGGGTTCTCCATTAAGTTTGACTAGTTGGATTGTGCCTTTGTGTGTGACTTATTTTACCACATATGGTCCTAACCAGTGCATTCTGAATTTTCTGGGAAATTTTTCGAACTTGCTATCATGCAGCAGCACTAAATCGTTTACCTTGAAGGTGTGCAACATGATATGGTGGTTGTGCTAGGCTTTCTCCCACTGTTTTTGTACCTATTGATGGGATCCCACCAAAACCCATTCTTCCTCGAGCTCTTCTAAGTGCACGAGACTCTCTTCCAAGGCTTCGTAGTCCGACATGCCTGTAGGTGCTGCGATTCGCAAACTGGGGATGATATATTCTATCGGCATGACAACTTCCGTACCATAGATTAACTTGAAAGGTGTCTGACCCATCAATTTTTTGCACGTGGTTCTGTATGCCCATAATATGGCAAGTATGCGTAGGTCCTAGTAATTTCATTACACATTACATACTTTGGTCAACGTCTAGAATTTTGTTGAATGCTTCTACTATCCCATTAGCTTATGGATGGTACAGTGTACTTTGCTAATGATACACTTGGAACTCTTTGGTGAGTTTGCTGATTGTTTCATTTAGAAAGTGTGTTCCATAGTCACTCATTAAGATTTTCAGGCAACCAAACCGTGTCAACGTGTTTTCAAAAAAAAAATTCATAACCTTAGCAGTCGTGTAGTCCTTAACCGGCTGTGCTTTCGCCCATCGAGTCAAGTACTCTGTCGTGGTGATGATGTAGTGTGCACCCATTTTTCCTTGACATTTGATCAGTCCCACAAAGCTTTGCCCATTTTTCGAATGGATATAGCATCATCTGTGGATTAAGTGGCATCTCATCCCTTTGTGATGGTTTTCTAGTCCTTTGACATGTCGTAGGCATGACAGTGTGCTTTCGAATCTTGATGGTGGGTTGGCCACCATAGCCCAGTGCGAAGAATCTTCTATGCAGTCGCGTGTCCTGCATAGTGTCCTCCTACAGCCCCCCTATGTGCTTCTATGAGGATCTATCCTCGTTCAAATTTAGGTACATATCTTCACAATATCTCATCGTTTCCCATTTTGTAGAGGTGCCCTGCGATGACAAAAAAGTATATCGCACGCACCACCAATTTCTTCTTCTATTGGACTAAATATTCCTTCAGCATAGTCCCTGTGGTTAAAAAAATAATTACATCTTCGAAGAGGCCATCCGCGACGTGCACTGCAAAAAGTTGTGCATCTGATAGTCCCTCCTCCAAATTTGTTGGTTCCTCGCCTGTCTCAATTCATGATAAGTGATTTGGTCCTGCATTTAGGCATCTCGGCTTTACGATGACCTCAAAGTCATATTATTGAAACAATAACAACCATCTGCATATGTGCCCCCCCAACATAGGCTTGTTCACTAGGTATTTCAACGCAGAAGGATCGGTGTACATATTGAAGTGCCTGCCAAGTAAATAGTGTCGGTATTTCTGGAGCACATACACCATTGCCAACCCTTCATGCTCAGTAGTAGAGTAGTCATTTTTGGCTTTGGAAAACTATCGACTTGTAAACATGATTGGGTGATCCATGCCTTCCATGCCTTCCTGCGTAAGTACAACTCCTAGCACAATACACGACGCATCAACATGTACATGAAATTCTACGTCCCATTTTGGGAATACCAGGATCGGAGCAGATGCCAGTTTCTCCTTGATAACATCTAAACTTTTCATACAATCATCATTCCAACAATATGTAGCATCCTTTTTCAATAATTTTTCCATTGGCACTGTTACTTGTGCATAGCTTTTGATAAACTTTCTATAGTGACCAGTGTGCCCCAAAGTAGCGCATAGTTGCTTGACACTTTGCGGCACTTCCAGATTGAGAATAATAACAATCTTCACAGGGTCCACCATTAGGCCTTGTTTGCAGACGACATGGCCGAGTAAGTTTCCAAAGGGAATGAGGAAGGTGCACTTTTTAAGATTCAGCGGAATCTGGTGTCGTCGGCAAGTATCCAACATCAAACATAAGCTTGCTATATGGTGTTTAACTAACCCAAATACAGTCTAATCATCTAGATAGACCTCTAGGAACTTGTGGATGTATTCCTTGAATGCAGCCACCACTATGCACGAAAATATCACTGGTGCGTTCTTTAGTCCAAAGGGCATAACAGTGTGTTGAAAACAACCCCATTCAGTTGCGAAGGTTGTCTTGCTCCTATCTTCTGGCATGATCTTGATCTGATGTTACCTTAAGAAGCCATCCATGAATGAGTAAGCTTCCTGACCGCCAATATTCTCCAATACTTCATCTGTGAATGATGTCGGGAATGGATCATGAACACATGCGTCATTAAGCTTCCTCAGGTCCATGCATATTCTAATTTTTCCCTTCTGTTTTTTCTCTTGTACTACCATAGGACTCACCCAGTCAGATTTTTCCACTGGTTCAATAATTCTTGCTGCGAGCATTTTTTCTAATTCGTCACAGACTTTTTATTTATACTTTGGATTCAAACATTAAGGTCATTGCTTAATTGGCTTTGTGTCTGGTTTCAGACTGATCTTCATCATCCCTAAGTCACCAATGATCCCCTTTAAGTTTGTGATTTTGGTTGAGAATAAATATTGATATTCACGGAGTAACTCAGCGACCTTATCTACCATAGCATTGTCCCAATAATCCCCAAGCGTCATGTACTTCGGCTCCGCATCAGTGCCAATGTTTACCTACTTTGTTTTTAGCAGTGCAGTGATGTCGAGATCCTCAGGTGATGGTCCTCAAACCTTGCAACAACCTTCAGTTTTTGGAATATTAATATTTCGGGGGTCATCATCATCCTCCTCTACTTGCACATTATAACATTCTAGGGCATTGCTTAACTGGGTTGCCTATGCTAGTTGAAGTACTTTTAGTGGTTCTTGTGGTATTTTGAAGATGATGACTTTTAATGCTTGCAGCGCGTCATCAACAGTATCCAAACATCAGCCTTCAAATGTGAATGTTAGCAAAAATCCCTCATGCAAGACATCCAATTTTCCCATACCATGTCGGAGTTCCGTCTCAGTATACCAATTCATGGGTATGACATCAAGGGTATGGTAGAATAAATGTACCCATTCAGGCTGTGGTTCTTCCCGATAAGCCTTGGTCCATTTCATGAGGTGCATGCATGGGTCATCTCGTCCATCGTATTTATCTTCTATACGTATTTGCGGTTTCCCAAATCATAGGCACATCATCCTTCTACATCCGTGCCAGTTCTCAAAATTTCCTTGATGTGTTCCCCACCAGCGTGCAGGTGTTGCATGCAGTGCCCACTTCAGTGCATCGAACCACTATTGTTCCGGTATTGTGGTTTCAAACTTGCTCAAGAATTCATCCACCATTGTCAATCCATCATATGTTGGTAGATCTTGGGCCTGTGTTTTTATGCAATGTAGTGATCTAATCATCATGATGAAATTCAGCGTGGTCACTTCGTTCAACGAATTGTGCCAGCACTTGACTTCTTTATCTGGATCCGAGGAGCAGGAATTGGTGCGCTCCCACGAGATCCTTCCATCTGTAGTTGGATGCACCCAATCCTAATCTCGCATAGGTATCTTATAAATACAATCCAGCTCATCACTGCTTTCATCGTCACGCACTGGTTCGGTGTAACATGCTCCTTCATCTGGGTCTAGCGAGACTACTTCGTATAGGGACTTTTTCTTGAATATCATCTTCCACTTCTTCAGGTTGATGACTCCATTCATATCAGTGGCCCAATTTATTCCTAGCAATGCAGGATAGGGATTGTTGTCATCAACAATCTCTATTACTTCAAAGTCTATCTATGTGCTCACGCCATTGATATCAACTGTTACCCCTTGCAACCTCCCCATGGGAAAAATCTTCTATTGGTTTGGCATTCATAATTGAATAGGGGACCGCTGCAACATGGGCCTACCCATTCATTCCCATGTTTGCTTTGGTAACATATTCACATTCGATCTTAGATCTAGGATGACCTAATCCATTTCATACTTACCAATCTACACTGTCAATCTCATTTCCCTTCCAGTACATAAGGCATGCTTTCCCAATTTTTGGACTATACGCAGTTCTCCTAACCCCGTGCACCTAGTGATCAACTCCTATAGTCCCTTGACTGCCTTGTTGTTGTGCAAAAATTTCATGCATGTCTCTAGAAAGGTAGTAAGCATAGAAGGATCCACTCCTAGCTCTAGTTGATCCTTACCACCTAAAGTGGAGGCCTCCGCGAAGCTCGTCTTAGCTTCCATGAACTTCTCCTTTGCACGTTCTATGTCAAACTCAGGTTCCTTTACAGGAGCCTTACGAACCCATGTATCTTCCTCGAGATGATTCCCCTTATCTTTCCCTGTGGTTGCGCTACTTCTAAGCATCATGTTTACATTTGGGTCTTCTTCACACAGTTCAGACCTCATCATTTGGATATTTGGAGTCAGAGGAGACTGGAGTACCCCGTTTTCGTGCATCTGTGTGATCAATGTAGGACAATCTATCATTTCATGATCAAACTAAGCACAGTATGAACAGGATATCCTTGTTGGGTTGGTGCAATCATGGGAATAGTGCCCTGGTCCTATGCAATTGTAACAAATTAACTATCTGCGGCCCCTTCCTGGTCCCATTCCTGATCGTCCTCGACTTTGCCCCTGAAATCCAGTGCGTGCCATCCTTGCAGTTGGGTCAAGGGCTTGTGTTTCTGTCTACATCCTATAAGCTGGGGTCCAATCCATCATTAGCTCATAGCTACGACAAGTGCACTTGTTGTGGCCTACCAACCTACAAAAATTACAAAACAGCTGTTGGGGAGTTTGTGTGTACTTCTGCAACAAATGACAATTGTCCATCATGTGTTTCCCTCCTATCTGATAGATCATGCATGATAATGTAGGTGTTGAACTCGGCCCTGCCTATGCCTCTGGTCTCAATGGCATTGGTCCCCCTCCTGCCAAGTAGTTTGCGAATATGAATACTGGACAATGGTCCTTGTCATGGCCTTTGACTTTGCATTTTATGCACCATACTTCCTCGCACGCCTCTGGCCACAGTGCCCTATCCTGCTTCAAGATCTACATTTCTAGGCAAAGATTTTTTAGTTGCACCTGGATTTGTTGAACTCCCAACCCAGTATCTTTTATCAAGGTCTCATGCAACCTCATCGCCATTTCCAATGCTTCAGCCTGGGTGGAAAGTTTCTCTTATGACAACGCCATCGTCAAGTGTAGTGTCAAGGATGCCACAAACCATGCGCAATGTTGTGCATCTGTGAGCATCATATTAGCCTCGTGGATCTTACTCTTCAGCTGCTGATCCAGATCCTAGGGGGTCTCACCTAGAAGCATCGCGATCTCTCTAACTGAGATGATTGTCTGTGTCTCTAATTTCGGTTGGCTAAATTCTCTATTCAGCGCATTTTGGATATCTGCTATCCTTGCGTTTGGGTGGTCATTAAAGTTTTTGATATACCATGTTAACGCACGATCTTGCAGTGCACACACCAATGTAGCCTTCTTAATATTGTCGTCCATGACCCCTTGCGCTTCCCACATTGATCTTACCACGAACCAGAACTGGTCCATATCCTCATTCCCTACTCTGAATATGGGTAGCTTGATCACGCTCGCCATGCTGAACTATGGGGTTGGTGGAGGTGGAGTGGGTGGAGATGGAGGTGAGGGAGGTGAAGTGGGTGGTGGCATGGGTGGAGGTGGTAACTGCGGAATGCACTGCCTTATCAAATTGACCACACTTCTCAGGGAGACCTGAGCGAGCTCTTCCTCGCTTTCTCGCGAAGGTGAAATTAAGGGACTATTTCCTAATTCCCCACTATTGTTGTATATCTTTCTACTCCATGTCCTTCCAAACATTAATGTATTCACATGACCCACTTTTCACATAACAACATCTTACTCCAGGTATTCAAAGATTTAATATACTTACCTCAAGGTCCCTTGAGAAAACGTTGTTCTACTTCACTGCAGCTTACGGTCATGTCTACTGTGAACTCAGTGATGAATCCTCCTACTATCCGGTCGAGCTAATGGTCCACATCTTGCACGATATTATCTTCCGATGCCTCTATTTTGCACACTAATTCTAGAGTCCACACTATTAGGTGGTCAAGCCTACACCTTCCCTCGTTGTCGGCTAACCTCGCGATCCACTCATACAATTCAGAAGGAAAGGATACAAAGAAAATATCGTGGATTTCCGTATACACGTAGCGATCCAACCACCTTTTCTCTGACACCTATGGAGTTTTGTTTTCCTGTGTCACGAACACGTGAATCTTCTTGTCCAACCACTCTTCAATTTTCTTCTTTGTTGGGTTCCAGTGGCATGACATCAGACATCCCTTGGGCAGAACCTAGTCCAAGCAATAGAACCATTTATTGGCTACGTGGGGCTTGACCTAGAATCAACAGTGATTTTAGCCAAGCAAATCCAGGTACTACTGGCCCTTTCGGCAACAGTCTGCGAAGTGTGGACTCAGGTCTCACCCGAAGTAGTCAGGATGGTGCTGGAACTAGGTTTCTGCACCCTAGGGATGTTTGATATGGGCGATAGGTACACAATTCAACCTCTGCACTTACTAGATTACGAGCACTCGCTAGTTCCTTACGTCCTGTGGGACTTCCTTCACACAGATCCAGCCATAGTGTGACTAGTATTAATTACCCAAGTCTTCCTTAGTTAGGTTTTGTTCATTAATTACTTACATAAACATACATACAAGTGCACACATATAGATAAACAGATATCATTAACACCGAACATCAAAATATAGATCTACGAAACAGATGCACAATATTCCAAATAAACTTACCTTTATAATGATCCTTTTAAAGTTCAGTTCAATAAATACCCGACTCCACCTTGCGCACTCAGCTGCAGGGGTCTGTGCACTCAGTTGCGGACTCTTCTAGGCCTCTACACAGTCAGCTGTAGAGCCTCTACCTACAACTATGACCCAATACACTTCATATCTACTTCTATCTTCTAACCATGCCTTCGCATCTATCTACTATTTCCTTGCCAAAGGCTATCTTTACACTTAGATCCTTGCTCTATTTATACAATCCCATGGTCTGCGGACCGTGGGTAGGCCGACACAACTTTACATTAAATTACATTATTTTAAGGTAGACAACCCTATGACTCATCCTAGATTCTCACGCTCCGCGCTTGTATTTCGCGAAGTCTTTACATTACGTTGACCAAAACTCGGGCTTTAAGCCCCAAAATCCTTGCTGTCGTGGGATCCGCTGCCCAACAACTCCAAAAATATTCTAGTGTACTTATTAGCAATAAGATGCCCTAGCTTATGATCATGGAATTATTTAACTTTGCTATCATTTTATCTCCCAAACAAGTACTCCTAGAATTATTTCTCAAACATAGTTCCTTCTCCCTAATTTCCTTAACTTTTCTCAAATTCTCCCACCATGTATCAACTTTTCCCTTCAATATTAAAATAGCTACTTTTGCCTTCATGTTTTCAAATTAGTCATGCACTCTAAAGTATTTCTTCATTCCTAACATCCAAGCTTCTATGTGTTTATCCTTCTTTATTTCTCCATATAAGGTAGGGGGGTTTTCTTTCTTAAACTCTTTCGGCATTGAGATATTCTCACATCTCCTTTGCTGATGGTGAATTTTGGTTGCAGTACCAGACGATAGATCATGACTGCTTGAGTCTGTTCTAGAGTTTTGAGTGGGATTTCTCCTCTCACCATGTCTTCACTTGCTTGATTATGTCTTTTCCTTTAAATAATTCCTTTCACCCTATTAGTTTCAAATCCTTGCTTCTAGATATTCGATGGGATTTACTTGGATTTGGGCCTGCCTAGATAGCTGGCACCAAGCTCATGTTACATATGCCTTTATAGGTTAGATAAGCTTTGCAAAATCATTGCATTTACCTCTACCTACCTTTCTTGTGCTCTGAAGATATTTTCATTGTCTACCTTGAAGCTTCTCAATTTATCTCTCAAGCTCTTGAGAGTATCCATCCAATTAGGGGAATTTTACTCTCACTTATTCCCAACTGATTCCTCTTCTCAATTATGATGACATTTGTTCGTGTTGTACAATACATTCTGCTACTCATTCCTCTATTTCTTGATGGAATTTTGTGTCTTCTTATCTCTGTCTCTCTCTCTCTCTATGTGTTGTTACACATAACTATTAGTTAAATCAAAGATGATTAATATATTTACTAATCACCATGGTATATTTGCAATAAGCATGTCAATATGAAACTAGCTGTAAAATCAAATCCCATTTTAGTATGAATGTTAGAAAACCAAATAACATATTAACAATATGTCAAACCAACAATCATATCAACAGTAAGTCTATAATTAGTGCACATGTATATATCAATTTAACTATTAGATTAAATGTTTATCCTATGTGTGTGTGTGAACCTCATTAGGTCAAACTGTTGAACCTTCTCTTTGATACCACTTTGTAACACATCCTCTTTCCAAAACACCCTCCCACCTCCTTAAAATATATCCGGTTGTGGGAGGTGTTACCCACTGATTTGACCTAATATCCAACATCTGTTATGAATATGGGGTTAAAAAAATCCTATTTTTGTAATGTAAAAAAAAAACAAAACCAATGCCGCCATCACATTCATTTCATCGAGATATTTTTGGTGATATAAATTCTATCTCAAGCCTACTCTTGGATTGAAAGTTATGAACATTTTAAGTTTAGACAATCATATAAGGCCACGTCAATGTTAAGATTTCAAGTGAAATTTCCAAGTTAATATGAAACAAGTCCACATAATCAATAGGTTTCTACATGGTCTCCACATAGTCCCTGTTAGGCCTAGGTGGCATTGCCACATCAACATTACGCACGAGCGCCACATATCCCTTCCCCATCATGATTTGCAATAATTTTACATTATATGGCGTTCGCAAGAAATTTAGGAGTTCTATCATTGATCGTTTTTCTACACTCCTAGAATTCTAGATCTTTAGAAACATAGTTTCACAACATATCCACTATGGACCCCATTGGATGATATCAAGCTCGCGATCAATCTAGTTCAATCATCATTTGAGACTCCACAAGGGTGTGCACCTTTGCCACTTTGGGAACCTAGATGCCAGGATCCAACTCACATTAAAAAATGACCTGACCCACTTACATGGTATTCAAGCTAACTACCATCTGGGACTCCATAAGGGTGTGTAACTTTTCCACTATGGGATCCCAAATGCATCAAATCGATCTCACACTCAAAAGGGATATGGCCCAGTTACACATTATCCAGACTAGCAGTCATTTGGGACTTGATAGGGGTGTACACCTTTGCCACTTATGGATTCTAGAGGCCTAGATATCTAGTTACCCTGAACTTAATCAAGCCCTAGATGCATCTGAGCCTTAGCATATCTTCTTAACCTCACTCACCTTTGGATGCCTTGGATCCTAAATGCAATTGCATTTTGATGAGGAAATCTAGTCAAGATTAATTTTGGTCCTCATATAAAAGAACACCTAAATATGGACCCACCCTGGACCATTGGATATGAAATACATCCATTCACAAGATCTGATCCTTGCACAAAGGAAATTTTCCATGTTTTCCTAGATTCATTGGATTTCCTACAAAAACAATAAAGTAGGGGTAGAGAGGAAAATCAAGGAATTTAATGAAGATTTCTTAAGTTCGGGGAATCTTCCGAGAATGCCAAATTTCTAAAAGAGATGGCCAAGGCTTGAACATTAGAATATAGTAGGTGAGACAAGCCTATAACTCATGTCATAGAATTTTTTCATGCAATTTCTCAAGATGTTGGATTGTGAGTGAATAATTCAAAGTTATCATCCAAGAAAAAGTAACAAGTAAATGTTGCATAGATTTATGATTTTCTACCATTTTCACAAGATATGAATCTGCCATTGTAGCCATGTATGAATTCAACTACAATCATACAAATAATTGATAACTAATAAGTAGAGTAGAAACTCTATGGCGCTATCAATCATTGAAAACATAATATCCAAAATAGGCATCAATAACTGTAATCAACATCACTCAAACATCCACACATGAATATGCATGACTATAGTAACATTAATCATGAGAGTACGGCTAACATAACATGCAAACAAAAAATACAGCATTTTATATTTATTTGTATAAATTGAAATGGTTGGAAACTAAAGGAGGGCCTTCAACTCTCCACCTAACCATAGACCAACTATTCTACAATCTCTCTTATAGCTAACCACCCTTGAGCAAGGTCTAGAGTCTAATAGGATGATTTCTCAATGGAAATTCACACCAAAACTTGGTCAAGTACCTAGGGGATGGAGTCCACTGTATAGGTGATTTATCAACTTCCATGTGGTAGTAAGCACCATTGTGACTCACTTACTCTCCTTGAAATTAATCACAGGGATTCACCCAAGGTCCATCCAGGGTATTGCTCAGTTCTAGGATTCTATATTCACTATACAAGTGGTTTATCAATTTTTTTTTCAAAGCAAGCACTGTAGGAGCCCTTAGCCCACTATTGAGATGTTTTATTAGCCTTTCAAAGAATCACTAAAATGGTTTAAGTTACCCTACCAAGTTGTTTATCAACTTTACAGCAAGCACCCAAGTGATTTTGTCATCCACTAAGCCTCCCACTGATGAGTTAGGCTTGGACACATGCAGTCCAATGACGTAAACACATCAATATAGGGGAAAGCACCCTATTTTTAGAGGACAAGACTCAATTGTAACTCTATCATTCCTCCTGCACTCCATGTCCAACACCCCTAGAATTATTTCTCTATGGTCCTCTTCTTCTTTTTTCACTAGCTTTTTCTTTTCACTTCCTATTTTTTCCTTGAGTCCTTCTGTGCCCCCCCAAACTTCCCATGTTTCCTAAATTTTCCTTCATCCAATCACATATTTCCATTTATTAGGTGGTGGTTTGATATGTTATACACCAGATACCACTCTCCCCCTTCTCTTCTCTACCTCAAACATGGATCTGTGTGTCCCTCCCTTTAGGGGAACATTTCATATTTTTATTATTTTCAAGAAGAAAATTTAATACTTTAATTGTTTACATGATTTGTCCTAACTAGCCATGGCTTCCATGTTGGCCTTTATGGTTATGAATACATATACAAAAACATGGCTATAAGGGAGGGATTTTGCAATAGTTCTTACATGTGTCTCCTTTAGGAGTTTGCATTGTAACAACCTCAGGTTAAAAGTCTTTGTAATAAAGTTAATAAAGGCAAAAATAAGACCAAGGTCGTGGGATATGTATTCCAAGCTGAATGTTGGGAAAAAAATCCTAATGAGGTGTCAGTTCGGTTTATTAATGTCTAAGGAAATTGGAAAATGAAATGGAAAAGAAAACGAGGCATTAATTGAAATTTTATTTATGAAAATAAAGGAAAATATGAGAAAAGGAAGGTGAAGAGTCACAAATTTGCATGAGGAGGAAATTGAAGGAAGAATACAGGAAAAAGAAGAAAATATAGGCCTAAATGATAGAAAGGCTTTTGAGCTCTCTATTATATTCTCTCTCTCATACTCTTGCACACATAGAGTTTTATTGGATCACTCTTGGAGGAGTGTGGCATACTTGGGATTTGGAGCAAGAAGGCAAAGTTCAAGTATGAAAGTGCAAGGGGATAGCGGGATCAACAACTACAACTAAATTGCTTCACAGGTACCGAATTGTATGTATAATTTCCTTGCTAGTTTTGGCATGCATGGCACATGCATGTTGTTTCTTAGTTATGATCTGTCATTGGCATGGAGGATTTCCTGGATTGATAGTGGTTTTGCGAAGCCTTTCCATTTCTTGGGTAGCCATGATGTTGTGGGTTTATTTTTCTTTTCTAGTTGGTCTTCATGTTCCTTATGGCTGTGGGTTGAGTTACTAGTTTCTGGATCCATGGTTGGACAAGAACTTTGGAATCATTGGTGGGTTGACTTACTAGTCCTAGAAGCCTTGGTTGGAAAAACACTCTAGAGTCCAATGATAAATGTGGGTTGATTTACTAGTCCTAGAAGTCGCGTTGGAACAAATGCTCTGGAGCCTTGGACAACTTGTATGGAGAAAGATCTGTTGATGGTTAGTGATGTCTGATCATGAGGTGGAATGAATGATTGAGGGTTGAGGTGGTTTGGCCTTTGGAAGCCATGGTTTGGTTTTGTTTTGGTTATTCCATGAGATCCCACATTCATGCTTGGAATATGGAACATGGGTGACTAGTTGAAAGAATGTTTTGGTTCAACATAGTCTATGGTCGGGCGGTACGTGGAAGTCCCTGAATTGGTTAGAATTTTCATATGTTAATAAGAGGTATTTTCTATTGTGATCTATGATGATATGTATTAATTATGATGGTGACATTGTGGTTGATTTACCATAGTTTATATGTTGGTTGTTACTGGTTTATATATTGGTTATTAGATGGTTATATGATGTGTATTGTTCATAATGGATCTTGACATGTTTGATTAATATGTGATTGGTTATCGAATGCATGACCCACTAGATGCTATTGCAGCTAATATGAGAGGGAATTAAACCTTCTTGACGATTCTCAGATAAACATGAGAACCCTATGTTCATATGTGTATTTATGACCTGTAGATTTCATGTTCATCATATGTTTGACAGAATTTATGTCATGGTTAGGCTTGGTTAGGTCAATCCCTTGATCACATTTTGTGTTAGAGGCTTTGTCTTGGTGTCATTTATTGTGTTGGAAAGTATCATCAAGTTCTAGGTAGTGGTTTGGGGACTGGCCTTAAAAATGTGGCTCAAATCTTGTGGTAGTAAGCACAAAACTAGCTAAAAAACACTGGAGCCTCTCCCTTCCAGGATTATGGGAGCAAATGGAGGCCTACAACTGCATGGATGTAGGCTTGTGCACGTGTTTGGGAGTTTTGTTAGTGAAATTTAAGTTAACTCAGGGGTTGGGCACTTAGAGTGGTTGGTTAGCCCATGGGGTTCCTATAGCTCCTGAGGAAGGTCAAATTGGTATTATTTTTGTCAATTCCACTTCCTTAACTATACTTGGGGAGTTGAATCATATCATAGTAACTCTTCTTCACATGTTTACCCTGGTGGATTGGTAAGCTTAGGTAAGTGTGGGAGGAGGGTGTTATAGAGTGGTATCGGAGCATGGTTCAACACTTGGACTGGATGGGCTGAATGTGTTTGCCATGCATGCATGTAGGTTGTCTATGTGCTTGATGTGTATGCATTGTGATGGTCATTATTGTAGTTTTTTTTTCATGTAGAAGTTGATGATGCTTTTGTTGGGATGTGTTTTTCATGAATGCATGTCAGTTGTATATGCATTTTTTAGGCATGTCAGTGTCTATATGTTGTTATGCATGCCTTGTCATGGTTATGGTTATGCATGCATAGTAGGTCAAAGATGCATTGTGATAGTCATTGTTGTACCTTATGTCATCATGATGTTGATATGTTGTTTGAGATGGGGTAGGAAATCAATATCAAAAGGTGAGGTTGTAACATTGGACCTTAGGGTAAGGGCAGACCATCATACAGGTTTGTATGTTTGGTATGTAGTTATGTTGGTAAATGGTTGTTATAGGAATTTTGGTTATGCACATGCATGTTATTCTATTATTGTTGTGGTTGCATTCATGATATAGGATAGTTGTTCAGTGCGGTCATATGCACGTGCGTTAGATAGTCATGAATAGTAGCTAACTTGTTGTTATATGCATTGCATTCATATGAATTATGATTAAGGTCATTGAATTTATATGTTGATGTTATATGTATCATGTTAATCTGTATTGGCTTGTGTATATGGTTATGGTTATGATTTTTAGGTATTGATTTGATATATTTTAGTATTTTGTGTTATGATAATTTGGATTGACTTGTACAGATGTAATAACCTGCCCTAAAATACATTGAGGTATCAGTTTGATTATGTGTTATATTTAGTTTATAACATGGTATGTTTATGGGCTTTTTGAATGTTTGATTAATTGTATGATAGGAGTACATGTCTTTAAGATTACATGAATAAATTATATTGTTTTAGGATGATTGTACTAATATAATATGTGCTGAGATAGATGATATGCACTTGAGTGCATAGTAGGTGATAGTTGTAGCATTATTATTAATGATTGTGAATTGATTGTAGATTCTAACATGGATGTTAGT
This sequence comes from Pinus taeda, assembly GCA_000404065.3. Taxonomy (NCBI): domain Eukaryota; kingdom Viridiplantae; phylum Streptophyta; class Pinopsida; order Pinales; family Pinaceae; genus Pinus; species Pinus taeda. Next base: position 137,497 of record APFE031730444.1, on the reverse strand, counting down.
TTTGGTAAAGGTTGGTTTCAAATTAATAGATATGATGTCTTGATATTTGGAACGTGTGACTGACATGTGTGAGTAGTTGCAGGGAAACATGCTTGGCATTAGGGTGACAAGGTAACAATTGATTTGTTTATATAGCTAACAACTGGTTGACATGATAGCACATAGTAAGACTCAATTGTAGCAAGGTAAAATTTAAAAGAAAGGAATTGGGTGAGAATTCCTTTGGCTATGTTTGGAAACCATAATTCCAAATGAATGAGTTCTTTACATGAACAATGAAATTTTTCATAACCTTGAATTTGTCTGACGTTATGTGGATATGCGCTATATTTATGAACATGTATTTGACATGTATAATAATTGGTTACCATTTATGGTTGGATTCTTCAAGGAATTGGAGTCCCTTGGGAGATGATATATCTACATGTTTAGTTGCAAGTCAATGTGTTGGGTACATGAAAGTAAGGTATCTGGTATATTGTTATATTGATTTATACACTGACAATTATATGTCTATGGCATTATGATGTAGGGATTGCATGAAAAAAGAGACTACCATGAAATCTTGAAGAAGGCTTGGGTTGAAATTACCCTTGGAAGCATTAGGAACCATGGGGTTGAGTCATGGTGTTCATTGTTAGTTTGTGCTTTCAGTGCTTTGTGATTTTTTTTGTGCTTAGAATGTAGTTTTATTTATATCTAGTGCATGGCCATGCCACTTTGTTTGTAGTGTCGTATTGCTATTGGTCTTTTAGGGTTTTCTTATTGTTTGTTTCCTGTTCTTGTCTTTTATGTTTGAGGGTCTTGGGAGTTGGTTGGGGAAAGAGGAAAGTTAATGGAGCTAGAGAGAGCTAAATGAAACTGAATAGATAATGTAAGACCTGGCTTAAGCTCTTTGCATGAGTAAAGGACAGTTGAAGGTAAGAATATGACAACCAGTTGGATTGGTTGAGTCTAATGGGGTAAATGGATGGTGGTAGGAAAATCATGAGGAAGTTAATTTGGAAAGGTAAAGTTAATGGATCTGAGGCATCATATTCCTTGGCTATGTTGAGAATGATTATTCTCAATGTTATACATGTTGTGCACAGATAAAGGGAGTTCTCTTAACCTCGACCTTATGATATATGGTAATTATGTTGTTATCATGATTATGTCATTGCCTATATATGTATACATGTATGTATGTATCTTGTTGCTTTATAGGGTCATTAATGATTATAATTGCTTTATGCTAATGATTATATATAGGTATGTATGTATGTCATTGTCTGGTAGGGTTGTTTGGGATCATTCTTTTGGAGGAATGATTTCTTATGTAGGCGAATGACATGAAGAGCTTCCTGGTCTTATGAGGAATCAAGTGCGAAGAGTAGTCTTGATAGATCAATGAGGTTAGTATTATGTGGATATGATTGATATTATGTGCTTGCACTATGTATATGTTTATGCTATGACAGGTAATGTTGAAGGATACATTCATGGAATGAAAGCAATGCAATCTGCAACATGCTGGGACAAGCATGGATAGTGGAAGGTCATTAGAAGTAAGGTTGCTTGGTAGAGAAAGTGTGGTCTCCAGATGTGTAGTACTGGTGTTGTGTGCATGTTTCATATGTGGTGTTATGTATATATGGTCTTGTGTATGTGTTATATAGGTGGTTCTATGTAATTTTTTGTATGTAGCGTTGTGTACATATGATATTGTGCGCATGTTAGATATGATATGATGTGTACATATGGTACTATGCGCATGTTGGATATGCGGTATTGTGTACATATGGTGTTGTCTGCATGTTGGATATGTGATGCTCTGTACATATGGTTCTATGTACATGTTGTATATGTGATATATGTACATATGGTTTTGTGTGCATGATTGTACATGTGGTGTTGTGCACATGTTGTACATATGGTGTTGTGTGCAGGTGATGCCGTGTACATGTGGTGTTGTGTACACGTGAAGGTGGTGGTGTGTACATGTCATACATGTAGTGCTGTGTACATTTGGTACTGTGTATATGTCGTGCATGTGGTGATGTGTACACGTTGTGCATGTGGTGTTGTGTACACATGTTGTTGCATACACATTGTGTAGGTGGAACTATGTACATGTGGTATTGTGTACACGTCATACACGTTGTGTTGTGCAGATGTGGTATTGTGTTATTGTCATACGAGGATTGTGTAACCGCTGTATCATGACATGTGTATTCATTGTGTTGTACTCTGTGCACATATATGTGTGGTGTTGTACACAAGATGTAGGTGTATGTATTGCATTGTGGTGTACATCGGGTGTAGGTGTATGTATTGTGCGGTGTTGTATGCCATGTGTGGTTGTATGCATGTGGTGTACACTATGTGTATGTGCACATGGTTGAAGAGAAGAAAAGGCATTGGGTGCTTTCCAGGTGTGCCAATCAATCCGATGTATGTACAAAAAAGACAAAGAACAATGGTAGAAGAAAAGGACCAATTTAAGGATAAGTATCAATATCTCATTTCAGTTTTATTATGCATCTGATCTATGATTCTAATTTATGATTATTACATTTGATCTATGATTCTGGTTTATGATGATTGCATGTGATTCATGATTTTGATCTATGATGGTTGTGTTTTGAGATAACATGATGTGATATGTTTATACATGATGATATGGTCAAGAGTTCGTTTGGATTGTTGTGACAAAAAGTAAACAAAATGGCAAGTGTACTTTGTTGATGGGCCACCAATGAGGTATGATTTGAATTTATTTTAAATCTAATGGAAGCTATGTTCTTGATACAGGAAAGCATGAAAATGCTCAGTCAGGTGGTTGAACCTGACTTCAAGCATTAGCAACAATGAAAAAAGGAATTACAATAGGAAGTAGTATGTTGGTAAAGCACTTAAGGAGTAAGACCAATGTGGGACATTGGTACCCAATAGTGTCCATTGATTGCCATGGGCATGCTATGATTGGTATGATGGTTTTGAGGTAGGGATATGCCCTGGTTTTTGGACCTTATGATGCAAGGAAACCTTGCCAAGGGAGGGATCACTCGAGGGAATTCGTAGTAGAGAAGGGGATGCCAATGGAACTTGGAAGGTGTCTGACTGCATGAAAGGGGGTGACCAGATTTCCTGAGGGACTATGTAGTAGATAAGGGAAGGTCGGGGATGGATTTGTTTTCGTCATTAGAATTTCCAAATGGAATTAGATGCACATTGGGAGTGTGCTTTGGAACAATGAGCCAATAGCTGTTCATTGAGGGACAAATGGTGTGGGATTGTGGTGTTGGACATTGGATGTAGCTTGGACCTTGGCAATGGATTCTAGACTCCATGGGAAGGAGGTGAATCCTTGTATTACTTTGAGGGTGGAGGCATGAGCCTCTAGATTCCCTTGTTGCTGATATGGGCATCATATCCTTTTATTTGCTGGTTAAAGCAAATGTGCATATGTGTATATTATTGTAAATACTATATCGAGTTGGATTTTATAAAGCTCCATAGACAATATATTTATTTGCATAATTATATGTATTTATTACAGTAAATAACATAATGAGATGTGTTATAAAGATCTGGTATGCAGTATGTTGTCATGTTTCAGCAGGATGCCATTTCAAATGCTGTAATGAGCTATGTTATAAACCTCCTTGGGTATTATGTTTTGATTTTCAATGGTCTTGTTGGTTTTAGGTGTCACAGAACACCGAGGATGGTGTTCCCCTAAGGGGGAGGGGTCTGTAACAATCCCAGGTTAAAATTCAATGTAATAAAGTTAATAAAGGAAAAAATAAGACCTTGGTCATTGGACACGTATTCCAAGTTGAATGTTGGGAAAAACATCGTAGTGGGGTGTCACTTCAGTTTGTTAATGGCTAAGGAAACTAGAAAAGGTAATGGAAAAGGAAAAGAGGCATTAATTGACATTTTATTTATGAAAATAAATGAAAATAGGAGAAAAGGAAGGTGAAGAGTCATAGATTTGCATGAGGAGGAAATTAAAGGAGAAATAGAGGAAAATGAAGAAAATAGAGGCCTCAATGACAAAATGCTTCTAAGTATTAGTGCACATGTTTGATTTTTTGTTTTGTTTAGTTTTTTTTGTTTTGTTTTGTTTTGTTTTCTTGTTTTGGTTTTGTTTTTTTGTTTTGTTTTGTTTTGGTTTTGTTTTTGTTTTTGTTTTTGTTTTTGTTTTTGTTTTGTTTTGTTTTGTTTTTTGTTTTGTTTTGTTTTGTTTTTTTTTTTAGCTTAGAGATCTCTATTCTATTCTCTCTCTCATACTCTTTCACACTTAGAGTTTTCTTGGAGCACTCTTGGAGGAGTGTGGCATACTTGGTATTTGGAGCAAGAAGGGAAAGGAAAAGTAAGAAATTGCAAGGGGACAAAAAGATCAATAACTACAACTGGATTGCTTTGCTAGTACCGAATTTCATGTATGATTTCCTTGCTAGTTATAGCATGCATGGCACATGCATGTGGTTTCTTGGTTATGATATGTCATTGGCATAGAGGATTGCCTGGATTGAAAGTGGTGTTTCCTAACCTTTCCATTTCTTGGATAGGAAAGGTGTTGTGGGTTTATTCTTGTTTTCTGGTTGGTATTCATGTTCCTTATGGATGCGGGTTGATTTAGTAGTTCTTGGAGCCTTGGTTGGACAAATGCTATGGAAGCCCTATAACAACTTGGGTTGAGTTACTAGTCCTAGAAGCCTTAGTTGGAAAAACGATCTAGAGCCCTTGGTGGGTTGAGTTACTAGATCTAGAAGCCTTGTTTGGACAAACAATATGGAGCCTATCGACATGTGTGGGTTGAGTTACTAGTCTTGGAATCTAGGTTGGAACAAACGCTTTGGAGCCTTACACAACTTGGATGGAGACCGATCTGGTGATGGTTAGTGATGTCCAACAATTAGGTGGAATCATTGGTTGAAGTTCGAGGTGGTTTGGCATATGGAAGCCATGGTTTGGTTTTGTTTAGGTTATTCTATGAGATCCCACATTGATGCTTGAAATATGGCATGGGGGTGAATGACTGAAAGAAAGATTTGGTTCAACCTAGTCTATAGTCGAGTGGTACATGGAAGTTCCTGACTTGGTTGGCATTTTCATATGTTAATAAGAGGTATTTTCTATTTTATCTATGAGCATATGCATTGATTATGATGATAAAATTATGGATGAGTTGCCATGGTTGGTTATTGTTGGTTTATATGTTGGTTATTAGCTGGTTATATGCTTGTTATATGATTCATATTATTTATGGATCTTGAAGTGTTTGATGAATATGTGATTGGTTATCGAATGCATAACGTAATAGATGTTACTGCAACTAATATGAGAGGGCATTAGAACTTCTTGACAATTCTTAGATAAGTATGAGACCCCTATGTTCAGATGTATTTATGACCTGTAGATTTCATGTTCATTATGTGTTTTATGGAATGTTTTTCATGGTTAGGCTTGGTTAAGTAAAGACCTTGATCAATTTTTATGTTATATGCTTTGTCTTGGTGTCATTTATTGTCTTGGAAAGTCTCATCAAGTTCTAATCAATGGTTTGGTGACTAACCCTGAATAAGTGGCTCAAATATCACGGTAGAGGGTACATAACTGGATTAAAAAGACTGTAGTCTCTCCCTTGCAGGCTTATGGGAGCGACTAGAGGTCTATAGTCTCATGGATGTGGGCTTGTGCATGTGACTATGAGTTTTGTTAGTGAAAAATCAAGTTAACTCAAAGGTTGGGCACCTTGAGTGGTTGGTTAGGCCTAGAGGGTCCTGTAGCTCCCATGGAAGGTCAATTTGGTCTTGCTTTTGTCGATTCCACTTGCTTAATTGTACTTGGGGAGTTGAATCATATCATAGTAACTCTTCATCACATATTTTCCCTAGTGGACCGGTAAGCTCAGGTAAGTGTGGGAGGAGGGTGTTACAGAGTATGACATGAGTATGTATCGTTGTTCGACATCACTAACCATCACCAGATTGGTCTCACCATTGGTCTCACTAAGAATAACTAGATCGGTATGACATGAGTATGACATGAGGATGTATCATAGTTAGACATCACTAGCCATCACTAGATTGGTGTTTACCTAAGTTATTCAGGGCTCCAGAGCATTTGTTACAACCTTCCTTCTAGATATAGTAACTCGACCCGTAGCTACAACCAGGCCTTAGAAAATTTGTCCAACCAAGGCTTCTAGGATTAGTAACTCAACCCAACAAGGGCTCCAGAGCATTTTTCCAATTCCAGGACTAGTAACTCAACACAAGCTGTTACATGGCTTCTAGAGCGTTTTTCCAACCAAGGCTTCCAGGGACTAGTAACTCAACGCACAACCATAAGGAACATGAGCACCAATCAAAAAACAAAAGGGAAAATCCATAACACCATTTCTATCTAGGTAATGGAAAGGCTAGGAAAAACCACTTCCAATCCAAGAAATCCTCCATGCCAATGACATATCATAACCAAATAACCTCAAACATGGATCATGCATGCCAAAACTAGCAAGGAAACCACACATGCAACTTGATACCTACAAAGAAATCCAACTCTAGCTATTTATCTATCTATTCCCTTGCACTTTCTTACTTTTCCTTTGCCTTCTTTCTCCAAATCTAAGGTATTTCACCATCCTCCAAGAGTGCTACAAGAAAAATCTAAGTGTGCAAGAGTATGAGAGAGAGAGAATAGAGAGAGAGATCCAATCTAGAACTGGTAAAAGTCTGTGAATTGAACCTAAAAATTATTTTTATCATTGAGGCCTCTAATTTCTTCATTTTGCTTCATTTTTCCTTCAATTACCTCCTCACATGAAACCTGTGACCTTCCACCATTGTTTGCTCCTAGTTTCCATTATTTTCATAATAAAATGCCAATAAACAACTCTTTCCTTTTCAAATGCCTTTGCCAATGCCTTTTCCAATTTCCTTAGCCATAAATAAACCAAAGTGACACCCCACTAGGATGTTTTCCCCACCATTCAACTTGGAATATGTGTCCCATAAATTTGGTCTTTTTTGCCTTTATTAACTTTATTACTTGGATTTTTAACCGAGGGTTTTTACAAACCCCTACCCTTTAGGGGAACATTGTCCTCAATGTTCTATGACACGTACAACCAAAAAACAGTTGAAAAAAACATACTGCCTATGGAACTTTATAGCACATCTCGTTATAGTATTTACAATGACCATTGCAGATGACAATCATATCATTTATTGGAGCTTTACAACACAACGCATTATGGTATTACTATAACAACCACATATATGCTCATACACATATACACATATGGACATTTTATCTAACCAACAAATAAAACGATATGGTGCCCGTATCAACAACAAGGGAATACAAAGGCTCACACATCCACCCTCAAAAGTAGTACCAAGATTCACCTCCTTCCTAGGAAGTAAAATATCCACTACCAAAATCAAATATGCATTCAATGTCCAATGCTACAATCCTTGCATTACATTTTCTCTCACTGAACAATTATCGACTGATTATTCCAGGGCACACTCCCAATGTGCATCTAATTCCATTTGGAAATCCTAATGACCAAAATCAATGTATTCCCTGACCTTCCCTTCTTTGCTACATTGTACCTCAGGAAAAACGGTCACCCCCTTCCATGCAGTTACACATATGGGTTTCATTTATCATGTGATATGTTCGTCCAGATTATGTGGATATGACATGGTTCATGATACCATCTATGAAATAATATGGATTCCACTAAAACATGGGTAGAAAGGAGGGAATTTTCAATAGTCCTCATAGATGTCTCCTCTAGGGTTTGCGTAGGAAAAAAAACATGAAACTAGTATTTTTGTCACCCCCCATAACATCAAACTCAATTATATACCTTTGTGATTTTTTCTAGTAGTTTCAATGGGATAGGGGAGGAAACCACATTTTTGGATGCAACCTTTTTAGGACTTCTACAACCTTATAGGTAAACAACATGCAAGAGGAATCGTGGGCAAGGTACTCAGGTTCAATTCCACTCCTTTTCTCATAGTGAAATTTTTTAAAATTCTTATTGTTATATTTTCCATTGTGTATGTTATTCCAGACAAAGGTGAAGGAAATAGGTCCATTCCTGAGAGTGGGTCTCCCCCCTATCACAAGGTCACCATCAAATTTTTATGAATAAAAAGACTCTAGAACCCTCTAGTGGAAGAGTCCCTCCTTATTTGCAACACTATTAAGAGTTTAATTATGCCTTTGGAGAACAACTTTGGGATAGGAGGAAATTATATTTTCCATTGGGGCCTAAACATTCCTCAAGAGCTCATTAAGCCACAACATAGATCTCGAGTGCAATGTATAGCAACATACTATTAGGAAAGGGAGCACACTCAAGTTTAGTTGAGAGTTGAATGTTGAGCAACTTGATTTAGAGAGATTACTCTACAACCAGTCCAAGATGAAATTATTCAGAAAGAGAGATAACTAATAGATAAGAGAGGCATCCTCATGGATACAAAAGTGCTATCAAAATTTATTTATTGGTTTCGAGATGTAAGGAATACTAAAGGCATTGTAATCAATGCATGTACACAATGGACATTGGTTAGAAACCAAAGCTCCTCCTTGATAGAGTTTTGGTGTACAAAAATGGGAAGAGGGTGGACATTCTTCTATTTCTAGATTAGTTACAGTGACAAATTATATCTATAGATTGGAGGCCAAGTTATATCAAGAAGCACATGATAATCCCTCCTAAACTAGGTTGCTACCTAGGAAACAACAAGGATCCCATTTCCATTGAAGCCAACTATTTGTGCCAAAATGCACCACCCCTAAGAGGATATTACTCATGGTTTCAAAGCTAAATGAGACATCAATGGGACTTGAATAACAATCCAAGGAACCCAAAATGAGCCAAAATCCTAAGCGAAATGGCACGCCAAGCCAAACCACAATACTTTAGCGGGCGAGCATTTGGCTGAAGGCTACTCAATGGGTGCGAAAATGACAACCTGATAATGCCAACGGTATGCAATGGTGGGAAGGATAAAACAATCAATGAATATGCATGGGAAGAATTATACACTTCAGGGATCAGACAATTGATGCGGGAGCATATTGAATGGTTAGTAATGCTCTGCACCTCTAAAATGAATGTGAGTTAATTCTAACATGGGTCCTGAAGGGGGGCATGTGTCACTCTCTTGTGCCCTTTGCACCTTAGTTAGACATTCAAATGAAAGTCAATGGTACATGTGTCAGGTGCTAAGTAAGCATGCTACATCAACCATCCAATCTTGCATGCCACATCACCCATGCCACACCTGCGCCACCTGATGCAGGGTTACCCCTTCACATACCCACAGTATGCATGAACATGCGTAAACACAATTGTCCTAGGTAATTGACTCACAAAGGAGTCAAATATTCAACCATATATGGTTAAGGCCCTTTTTACCACCAATTTCTTTTTATCAGAACTCAATCACCCTGCCTAAACCTCCTATCGGGAGTTAAATCAATCCTCAAGCCTTCATTTACCCTTTTATCAAAGCATTCCACAAATCTTCCTTATCGGGACTCTAAAACCCATATGAACCTTAGTTAAGCCTTTTTAAACCCATTGGACACATACACATATAACCACCCTCTTAAAACATTGGTTAATATATATTTAACACATAAAAACCTTCAATCGGCGCACTTTCCCTATAAAACCATTTACAAAGGAAAACTATGCAAACATACCCTTTTCCGCCTTCTGTCCGGCTTCTGTACAGATCCCAAGGTTATACCCATATCAGAATTGGCTATCAGAACTTTCATGGGTCATAATTACATGTATGCCTCTTCCCTTCTCTGACTCCAATATGCAACTCTCCCTTTAAAACTGGAAAATACACTATCGACGCTTAATTCTTCACTATCCCATTTACAAAGGAAAACTCCCCCTGAACACATATAGTGGACTTCAAATTCATTAAACCCATGAATTTATTTATCATCGGGTCTGGTTCCTTCGAGTCCTCCCACACTATCACTCTGATCTCCTTTTCCCCGATATGCGATGGCTGATTAAATCGTGACTATCGATCAGGATGGTGATCCAACGGTCGATGATTAATCGTACGATCGCAATCACTTGGTAATAGTATTTATTCATTCCACTTAAAACCACTGATAATGCGATTAGTGATTAGATTTGTATTGACTATCTAAATCTTGATCTGATAGTCCATTCTTAATCAGATGATCGCTATCACTATAATACAATGGCTCGTCCCGATGACTTAAAAAGGGTTCCACCGATGCGATTAAATCCCAACTGTAGATCTTACAGATCCAACCACTGCTGAGCACTGACACTTTACTCCTTCGCTTGTCCCTTTTTACTTAGTTTTTATGTGTTTTCCTAAATTTTTCTATGGTTTTCTCCTCTTTGAAGGCTTCGGCCTTTCTGTTGGTTCAATGCGCGATTCCTCTTGAGCTTGGCTTTAATCTTCTCAAATGGATTCAATGATCCATTGTGATCCTTCGAACCACTCTTCTCCACTGTATAGTTATTAAAAATAACCTTCGGCTTTCGCTGCTCAGCTACCTTTGAGCTTCTACTATTTTGCAAGATCTCACTTCAATTTCACTCTAGAGCTTCACTCTTTTCCTCAATTTGATTCAAGGATCCTTTTATGATTCCTCTAAATCAACTCCGTTCCTCCGCGTCCTTTAGAATTTTGCCTGAAACTTGTTACAAAGCCTAGAAATTCACAGTAAATCATTCATGAAATACTCTTCAGTACACTGACACAGTCAAGAATAAACATCTCTATATATAAATATAAATAGTCAATTACATATCTGAGATATTGAGTCTCGCACAGGCGTATTCTTCAATATCGTGGCCTATTTTCTTTGACACTTCCCATGGGCTTACATATATGCCAATGAGTTCTATTAAACTCATCCTGGTTTGACTCCTAGATCTATTGAACAAACTCCTAGATGTACTCTATCCTCTATGTCCACTTCTAATTCATTAAATTCCTAAAAGCTCTCCCTCTAGTTCCTCAAATCATTCAATTGTTTAAGAGTTGTAATTGACTTTGAACTCTTTTGTCATTACTTCCCACTCATGTCCCTCTTATTCAAGAGTATTTACAAGATATCTCACACATCTAATTAATTCACTTAAAAGACTAATATTACATTAATTTATCACTTAGGAATCCAACATCCTAAAAATACATGACCCCCTATGTCTACTTAATTACAATGATTTTCTCTTGGGTTGAATGCTCATGCATCAGACTCCCAAATTAGAAAATATTCATGATATCTTGATCATGTGTCTTTTGTTCTTTGTCTTCCTGGATCCCACACTTTGTTCTATAACTGTCCACATGCTTTGTTCCCTTGTTGCTATTTTACCTCTGTTTTACTTTGCTCCATCTTCTTCTTCTCGTCAATCAGGTTCAGGTTTTGATTGATATCTCTTCTTGTTGCTACCATTTTCCTCCATTTGAACTGCTTCATCATCAATTGCCACATTTCTTCAATCTCTGTTTCTAGTACATCTTTGGACTGGTCCATATTCTCTTTCTTACTTCTTCCTCTTTCCCTTTGCTTCATGTTGTTGTTGCTGTCCATTATTTCTTTAAACTGTTGTTGGTTTCCTTTACTTGCTCCAACTTTTGCCTTGTTTTCTTTGCTGACTTCTATGCTGACTTTTATGCTAGCTCTGTTGAAAATAATACTGAGAGGAGGGGTGAATCAGTATTATCTAGTTCTTTTACCAAATCTTCCTTATTTACACTTTGAATTATTTTTGCATATCAGTACCATAAAATAATGAGCATGAACAAGAAAAACAGACAGTCACATCAAAGAACACCAGATATAAGGTGGAAACCCAATGTGGGTGAAAAACCACCTACTGCAATATGTCTCCTATCTTCTTTCAAATTAGAAACTCCTTTTACAATGGTCTTGTACTGGTGCAGGTCCTTTACCAGTACGCAGGCTGCAACCAGTAGAGAGCTACAACTCTCTCTCGTTTTCCAGTCTCTTCTGGAAGGGAGCTACAACCCCCTACTTCTTTTCAAAGGACCACTTTTCATAAATTTTCAAACTGGATCCATATACATCAAATGATCATCAAGTACATGTAAATTACATAGTCAGTTGTAGTAACCAGATCAACAATAAAAGAACTAAACCCAGAACACCTTTTCAACAGAAAAATCCAGTCAACAAAATATCTTAAGATAGATACGCAGTTTTCCTTTCATTGGCCTGCGTCGCCACGCAATTCACCCTCTGCTTCTCTGCGTATACCCGCAGAATTTGTTTCTGCTGGACTACATGACCACGCACTGCTTCTTCTACTGCTCTGCGTACAGTATGCACCCAAATGCACTATCGCGCCGCGTACTGCCCCAGTAGGCACGAACCCAGAAAGACTATTGCGCCGCGTACGTTTACTGTGCGTACGCGCCTGAACCACTGTCGCTCTGCGTACCCATGCACTGCGCCTTCGTCGCCTTTGTGTACCCACGCATTGCACCTTCGTTGCCTTTGCGTACCCATGCACTGCACCTTCGTCGCCTCTGCGTACCCACACACTGCACCTTCGTCGCCTCTGCGTACCTCTGATTAGGGCTGAAATACAGTCAGATGCTCAGATCTGATCTTGCGCTCAAGAGATCACCCTTCACAGATTCACTTTCAACTTCTCTCTTATAGATCAAGCTTTTAAACCGAGAACCCAAAATTTCAGATCTTAAGATATTCAATTTCAAAAGATGCCCAAGCCAAATGATCTCCTTTGCTTTATATAGGCAAATTCTTCCTCAAATCATGGATTAATACCACGGGCCAAAACCATAATAACACAATACCATCGGCTAAATACCATAAGAAACCCCACATGTGTGCGCTTCACTGCCTTGAAGTGTGTGCACTGGGGTACGCACCTCCTGAATGGCTGACCTGTGTGTCTGGCCGCGGTCCCTGCACGGCGTACCTGTGGGTACGCATCTTCTGAACTGTTCTCCTGCGTACTTCTTAATTTTCATCATATTGAGAGCCTTGCCATGTGTGTTGCCATAAAGTACAACATCTGTAACATATAACCTCACCAGAAACATAATGCCAACAATCTCCCCCTTTGGACTTGATGGCAACCTCAAAAACTTCAGCAAAATTCTCCCCCATTGACATCAAGGGCAAAGGGTTATGCTCCCCCTAAGAACATGCTCCCCCTGAATATGAACCAGATCTGCAAAGGAGAACCATAATCCACCAAACACCATAAATGACCATGAAAGAGATAAAGACATATTGCAGCAATATTCAGACCAACATCCATGATCTCCTTTCTGTACGTCCTCCATAATGCCAACAATGCATTATGTGCTCCCCCTGAACCTGTGCCTTTCAACCAATCTGCAAACCAGCAAATGTACGCATATACCCCAAATGAACCTTGTGTACAACCATCCATCAAAAGAGATTCAACAAGATGATGCATCAACAACCCCCAGTTTTTGCCTGAGGTATTCAAAGGTCTCCCTGGGCAATGGTTTGGTGAGAATATCA
>APFE031730444.1:92350-121010 GCA_000404065.3 Pinus taeda | reverse complement strand
GCTTCAGCTGTAGATAAGGCAATCAAACTTTGTTTCTTGCTGAACCAAGATACTAATCTGGAACCCATAAAGAACGCACCACCACTTGTGCTCTTCCTGTCATCCACGCTTCCGGCCCAATCTGCATCTATATAAGCATGAAGTTTGAGATCTGTATCTCTAAGATACCACAAGCCATAATTTTGTGTCCCTTGAAGATATTTGAAAATTCTCTTCACTACCTGAAGATGCGTCTCCTTTGGATTTGCCTGAAATCTTCCAATTATTCCTACTGCATGCATGATGTCCGGTCGGGTACCTGTCAATTAAAGTAGACTTCCAATCATAGATCTGTAGGTTGGTTGATGTACTGCTGCAGATTCATCATTTGCACTGAGGCTACATCCTGTGACCATGGGTGTACATACTGGTTTTGCATCTTCCATGCCATATTTCTTCAAGATCTGTTTGAGAAACTTGGTTTGAGATAAAAAGATTCCTCCTTCCTTTTGTTGGATTTGCAAACCAAGGAAATATGTCAGTTCTCCCAGCAAGGACATTTCAAATTCTTTCTACATGACCAAGGAAAAGCTTTGACTCATCTCTTCTTCATTGCTGCCAAAAATAATGTCATCTACATACACAACAAGTATTAGCAATTTGTCATTTTCTATTTTTATATAAAGATTGCTATCTGCTGATCCTTTTGAAAAACCTTGTTGATGAAGATATTTGTCCAAACGATAGTACCAAGCCCTTGGAGCTTGTTTGAGCCCGTAGAGAGCCTTTTTCAATCTGCATACAAGATTTGGATCATTTCCAAGAATGAACCCATCTGGTTGTTCAATGTATACTTCTTCTTCCAAGTCTCCATTTAGAAAGGCTGATTTCACGTCCATTTGGAATACTTTGAAGTTTTGAAAACTTGAGAGAGCAAGGAACATTCGGATGGCCTCAAGTCTTGCAACAGGAGCAAATGTTTCTTCAAAGTCTATTCCTTCTTGCTGCACATACCCTTTACAAACAAGTCTGTCCTTGTTTCTAATTACTTCTCCATATTCATTCAATTTATTTTTGAAAACCCATTTTGTTCCGATAACATTCTTATCTTTTGGTCTAGGAACCAGTTCCCAAGTGTTGTTCCTTTCGATTTTCTCAAGTTCTTCATCCATTGCTTTTATCTAACATTCATCTTTGCATGCCTTTTTCACATTTTGTGGTTTAGTAGAGGAGAGTAATGCCAAATAGCTTGAGGCTTCTGCAATTGTTCTTCTTGTTTGTACACCTGCTTCTTTCTGCCCCATACTCTGAGACTCTTGATAGTTCTTCTGAACATATCTGGATGGAGTCTTTTCTTCTATTCTTGTCTGTTCCTCTGGTTCTTCTTGAGGTTCTTCTTGAGGTTCTTCATCATTCTGTTGTTGAGGGTAGCCTTCATCTTCTTTGATGTCTTCATGATGTACTTGTCTAGGGATGTACCCTTCTCATCGACCACTACATCAATGCTTTCAATAATTCTGCCAAGTCTTTTATTGTAGCACTTGTATGCTTTTCTATGTGGAGAGTAACCAAGAAGAATGCCTTCATGTGCTCTAGGTTCACGTTTTCCAAGCTGCTCATCAGTATTCTTAATATAGCATTTGCTCCCAAATATTTTGAAGTGCTTTACCGAAGGAGTCTTACCATTCCAGAGCTCATGAGGAGTTTGAGTGCTGTTCACCCGGACATTTGTCTTGTTTAGAATAACAACCGCAGCATGAGCAGCTTCACCCCAGAAAGTTGCGGGAGTCCCTGATTCATCAAGCATAGCACGGGCCATTTGTTGGACTGTTATGTTCATTCTTTGCACAACTCCATTTTGCTGAGGAGTTCTAGCTGTAGAGAATTCTCTTCTTATCCCATGTTCTTCACAGAAATCAAAAAATTCATTTGAGGTAAACTCCCCACCTCTGTCGAATCTGAGGTACTTAATTTTGTGACCCGATTCATTTTCAGCCAAGGCTTTGAAGGCTTTGAATTTTTCGAATGCTTCATAATTCCTAACCAGACAAACCTAGAGAAATCGTCAATGAATAATATCAAGTATTCTTCTCCTCGAGGTGTTCTTTTCCTGAAAGGACCACATGTATCTATATGTACTAGCTCAAGAGGCATGCTAGCAGATCCTTCCTTCTCTGGAAAGTTAGTTCTGGTTTGTTTTCCAAACTGACATGATTTGCATATGGTGTTGTCAGGGATTTTTATATCTGGTAGATCGCAAACTGCCTGATATTTGCATGCTTTCATTATTTTTGAAAAGCTTAGATGCCCCAACCTTCGATGCCATAACCAGTGCTTATCATCCTTGCTCAGATAGCATTGTTGTTCTCCTTCTTCAAATATGTATAGATTTTTTGGAGTTCTTTTGCCTTTGATCACGGTTTTACTTGTATCAAGATCACGAACAAGACATCCATTTGATCTGAATATCACTTCAGTTCTTTGATCACACATCTGGCTAACACTTAGAAGATTATGCTTCAATCCATCAACATACAAAACATTTCCAGCCTTGACCTTTTCTTTTAACCGAGCAATGCCTTTTCCTTTTATGGTTGCAGGAGTATCATTTCCAAAGGAAACTTTCTTTCCCTTTTCTAGAGCAGAGTAAGACTCAAGTTTTTCTTGCTCACCTGTCATATGCTTCGAACATCCACTGTCAATGTACCATAGATTTTCTTGTCCCTCTGCATAAAATTCTATCCCACATCTTTCTGTTTGTGGTTCATTTATTCTCCATGTTTTGGTGCTTGAGGCTTGTTCCCTTTTCTGCTGAAACCTGCTCCTGCATTCAGAATCTTCATGACCAAAGTTATTGCAGATAGAGCATTCAACTTCATTTTCAAGAGCCGAAAAGTTGTTATAGGTCCTTTTTGTAATTCTAGTCATACTCTTTTGTTTTCGAGCTTCTCTAGTCATGATTGTTTTATATGCAACACATTGAGCTGCTTTGTGACCAAAGTTATGACAAGAGAAACATTGTCCATTGAAGAAACTTCCGCGGTTATGAAATCTACCGGCCAAGTGATTGTAATCTCTATTGTTATCCATTCTTGGACCAAAATGAGAAGACCTTACCTGTGGCTGGTTGTAACTTTTGTTCACTCTTAAAAAAGATTGCCCCTTATAGCCTTTGTTTGCAATTTGTCCCTGCTTTACCTGATAGTCTTCATTGTGCTTTTGCTCACTCCTTTTTACTGCATCAAGATAACTTCTTGAAGTGGATGCTTGAGAAGTTTCTCCATTATATCCCAGACCTATCTTGTTTAGAGGAGAATGCTGTACATTGATAATCTCATCCAGAGTTTCATATCCTTTGATAAAATTAAGATTAATAGCTTTTGTTTTCTCAATCTCTTTCCTAGGAGCAACAATTTCACCTTCTAACTTTTCAAAATGTTTTTCCTTTTCATCAATTTGAAATTGTAGAGTATTAATGATCATATTCTTTTCTTCTATACATCTCTTGAGTCTAGTAATTTCATCAAAAAGGTTATCCACATCTATAGCATCCATATAATCATCATCTTCAAATGCCATTAATAGTTTATATTCATTACCTTGTTCATCTTCATCACTGTTTGATAGACCATCACTATCTTCATGAGTGTAGTAGCTTTTCTTATTTACACCCTATTTCTTGTTCCATCTAGCAGGTTCCTTTCCTTTATCCTTATAAGGACATTTTGCAGCATAATGACCTACTCTTCCACAAGCAAAGCATTTAAAAGGTAACTTACCTCTGAACCTTCCAGAACCCCTTTGAAGATTTCTGACAAAATTTGATTCTTTTTCTTCTTCTTCTGGTACGTGACTTGCTTCATAATAATCTCCTTTGCCTGATGCCTTGAAAGCAGCTTCTCTTCTATCTGATGGACCTCCCTTTCTCATTTCATAAGCAGTTAGAATTCCATGTAGTTGAGACATAGTAAGAATTAGTAGATTTTCCTTTTCTTCAATTGCAGATACTTTAGATTCAAACTTGGGGGAAAATGATCTTAAAACCTTTTCAACCACAATAGCCTCTCTTATTTCTTCACCCAAATTTTTCATACAATTAACAATCTCATCTACCCGAAGAAAGTAATTAGCCACACTTTCATCATTATACATTATGAGATTCTCATACTGAATTCTGAGAGTTTGAAGTTTAGCACGCTTTACCTGTTCATCTCCTTCGTAGCTCAAGACAATCTTGTCCCATATTTCTTTTGCTGACTTATATTGCATAACTTTCACAAACTCTGTTTGAGATAAGCACCCCAGCAAAGTATTGACTGCTTTATCATTTGTTTCATATTTCTTCTTTTCGGCCGCATCTGTAGGAGTAGTTGAAGGAAAATTGTAGCCTGTCTCTATGATATCCCAAACATCTGTACCAAGAGATTGAAGATAGGCAGTAACTCTTACCTTCCAATAATTGAAGTTTGTCCCATCAAAAACCGGTGGCCTGATAGATGCTTCCCTCTCGTAGTTGCTCATGATGAAAGATCTTCCTTCAAGCGATCAAGCTTCTTTAGAAGGACCTGCTCTTATACCAATTGTTGAAAATAATACTGAGAGGGGGGGTGAATCAGTATTATCTAGTCCTTTTAACAATTCTTCCTTATTTACACTTTGAATTATTTTTGCATATCAGTACCATAAAATAATGAGCATGAACAAGAAAAACAGACAGTCACATCAAAGAACACCAGATATAAGGTGGAAACCCAATGTGGGTGAAAACCACCTGCTGCAATATGTCTCTATCTTCTTTTCAAATTAGAAACTCCTTTTACAATGGTCTTGTACTGGTGCAGTCCTTTACCAGTACGCAGGCTGCAACCTGCAGAGAGCTACAACTCTCTCTCGTTTTCCAATCTCTTCTGGAAGGGAGCTACAACCCCCTACTTCTTTTCAAGGACCACTTTTCATAAATTTTCAAACTGGATCCATATACATCAAACGATCATCAAGTACATGTAAATTACACAGTCAGATGCAGTAACCAGATCAACAATAATAGAACTAAACCCAGAACACCTTTTCAACAGAAAAATCCAGTCAACAAAAGATCTTAAGACAGATACAAAGTTTTCCTTTCATTGGCCTGTGTCGCCACGCAATTCACCCTCTGCTTCTCTGCATATACCCACAGAGTTCCTTTCTGCTGGACTGCGTGACCACGCACTGCTTCTTCTACTGCTCTGCGTATGGTATGCACCCAAATGCACTATCGCACCGTGTACTGCCCCAGTAGGCACGCACCCAGAAAGACTATCACGCCGCGTGCGTTTACTGTGCGTACGCACCTGAACCACTGTCGCTCTGCGTACCCATGCACTACGCCTTCGTCGCCTCTGCATACCCATGCACTGCACCTTCATCGCCTCTACGTACCCACGCACTGCACCTTCGTCACCTCTGCGTACACACGCACTGCACCTTCGTCGCCTCTACGTACCCACGCACTGCACCTTCGTCGCCTCTGCGTACCTCTAGTTAGGGCCGAAATACAGTCAGATGCTCAGATCTGATCTTGCGCTCAAGAGATCACCCTTCACAGATTCGCTTTCAACTTCTCTTTTATAGATCAAGCTTTTAAACCGAGAACCCAAAATTTGAGATCTTAAGATATTCAATTTCAAAAGATGCCCAAGCCAAATGATCTCCTTTGCTTTATATAGGCAAATTCTTCCTCAAATCATGGATCAATACCACGAGCCAAAACCATAATAACACAATACCATCGGCTAAATACCATAAGAAACCCCACGTGTGCGCGCTTCACTACCTTGAAGTGTGTGCACTGGGGTACGCACCTCCTGAACGGTTGACTTGCGTGTGTGGCCGCGGTCCCTGCACGGCGTACCTGCGGGTATGCATCTTCTGAACTGTTCTCCCGCGTACTTCTTAATTTTCATCATATTGAGAGCCTTGCCATGGGTATTTCCATCAAGTACAACATCTGTAACATATAACCTCACTAGAAACATAATGCCAACAAGCTCTTATGTTGACTTTTGCTTTATTTGCTACCTCCCTATCATCCTTACCCTCTTTCATGATTGAATCATGAATGTCCAGCACTCTTTCCAGCAATTGCATATCATTATTCCATTGATTGAATTCATCCACAAAATTTTCTTCTTTCATCTTTATTTGGATATTCAGTTGTGCCAAATCTCCTTCAATACTTGCAACAAAACCTACACTCATAAAACACTTGTTAAAATTGAAAACATAGGACTTCTATGTCTTATCTTCCTTTGGCAACAATTCAATTTGCTGCTCTGTTTCTTCCTCCTCTGTTAGCACATCAATATGTTGATTTGAACTCTCAAAACAATTCATGAGGCTATCCACTCTTCCACACCATCCATCCTAATGATGTCTTCTTGCCCTTGTTCACTGTAGTGAATTCCTTTTCCTGCAATCATATTGTCATACTCTGAATTTTCCAGCAAATATTCCAGCAATGCAATTTCTTTGTGACACTTTGTAAGTATTTCATCATCACTTCCAATATTAAGTTCTTTCTGCTGCAATAATTCATTTCTTCTCTTATTCAAGAGACATTCTTCATCCTCCTTTACTTCAGAGTTTTTATCTTTTAAAAGATACTCTACCATACTTCTGACAGTTTCTAGAGATTTTTCATCCTTTGCAAAACATTCTTTTGTTAGTGTTCTTTATCCCTTTGCTAAGTCTTTTGCATAAAATTCTTCCTTCTTAACATCTTTCAGTAGATGTCCTTCTTTTTCCTTGACTGTCTCTACAACTTCCATGGCTACTTCCACTATGCCTATCATCATAGTGAATGGATGATCCTTTACTATGTTTTCAGTTAACATAGTTTCTTCTTCAAGTTTGCCTTTAGTCTCTCACTGTTTATCTTCCCCAAGAGCTAACCTTGTCTTTATATCTGCATTAACATTCTCCTGCATTTGTTCAAGATCCATAGACAAACTATCAATCTTAAAAACAATAGACTCTATGTTCCCACTTGATGGTCCAACCATCATATCTTCTTACTGTTCTAAATCCTTCATATGATTCAAAAATTCTTTGTTGGTCTCCTCTTCAATCTCCTCAAGCCCTTCACTTTGTTTCTTGATAACTTCCTCCAACTGCATATGAGACCTGTCCATCTTATCTTCTTCCAAAACAGAATTTAGGTTCTGCTGGTATTCTTCCTCCTTTATCACAATATCAGCAAATTGTCCTTCTTTACATGTTTCACCTGCAAACACACACAAATTGTTAGATTTTAAACCATGTGACCCTATAGCCTCACTTGAAGTTTCAATATTCAAGTCTTCATCTTCACTCTCTCCTAGAATTTCTCCCTATTCTAGTTCACAAATTGATTCTTCCATTTCTAACTCAACTTCCTTGAGGTTTCCCATCAACCACTTCACTTGCGTTTGCTTTAGCCTTCTCTGTATCTCTTGCCATTTTACTAGCTTCTTCCTCAAGACCCAACCTAGTCTCTGGTCTTCCTCTAGTATCCTCCTCAATGCACCGAGTTGTTATTTTAGCTCTGCAACCTATTTGTCAATTACCTCTTGACTCATCCTCCTGCCATTTGCCTTGGCATCCTCTTTCCTCATCTTTCTTCTGTTGTGGCTTCTCGAACCTTTGTTATGACTATCAGTAGTCATCTTCTTCTCCTCTTTCTTCATGAGCTTCTCACTTATCTACAACAAGCCTCTGTAATAGCTAGTCCTCCTTGTTGTAATCTTACCTCATTGAGCTCTCCTCCCTCAATCTTTTGGTAAGCATGGGTCCTCTATCTATAACCTCCTTTTGAGCAACACCTTTGCTCCTTCTAGGATTCTACAATCTCTCACTCTCTCTTGAGAACACTTTAGCTGTCCTCTCTGTCTTATCTCTTGTTGGATTTTTTTTTCCTAGTTCACTACCATTTTAGAGTGCTTTCCTTACTATGTCTTCAAGAACACATCTGGTTCTCCTCTCATAACTTCTCTTGCTATCACCTATGCATTAATATAAAAACACACATTCCCAATTTAAAATAGAACATATTACCTCACCTTCAAGATCTTAGCATGACCTTGTTTCACCATTCCACCTGTACTTTGAATTGATTTTCCTTTGTTTTGTCTCCAAGTTCTTTTTCCTTCAGAACTTGCATTAAGAAATCTTGGTTTCTCTTTCCTCTATTCCTGTCTACTCCAAGCCTCTGCGGGAACTGCTATAGTCTCCCAAGAAATTCAAAAGTTCTCCTTACAGTCTTCTATTGTAGCCTTATGCACATTACCTTCCTTTGTGTGCAATTTCGTTTTCGTAGAAATCTTTCCTCGCTCTGATTTCAATTTTGCTATGATAACAAATCTACTCTGATACCACTATTGATGTAGGCTTACTCCCGCACATACCCACAGTATGCATAAACATGCATAAACACAACTGTCCCAGGTAATTGACTCACAAAGGAGTCAAATCTTCAACCATACATGGTTAAGGACCTTTTTACCACCAGTTCGTTTTTATCAGAACTCAATCACCCCGCCTAAACCTCCTATCAGGAGTTAAATCAATCCTCAAGCCTTCATTTACCTTTTTATCAAAGCATTCCACAAATCTTCCTTATCGGGACTGTAAAACCCATCTAAACCTTAGTTAAGCCTTTTTAAACCCATCGACCGCATTTACATATAACCACCCTCTTAAAACATTGGTTAATATATATATTGAATGCATAAAAACCTTCATTCGGTGCACTTTCCTTATAAAACTATTTACAAAGGAAAAATATGCAAACATACCCTTTTCCACCTTTCGTACGGTTTCTGCATAGATCCCGAGGCTATACATCTATCACAATTGGCTATAGAAATTTTCGCAGGTCATACTTACATGTATACCTCATCCCTTCTCTGATTCTGATATGTGACTCTCCCTTTAAAACTAGAAAATACACTATTGACACTTAACTCTTCACTATCCTGTTTAGAAACGAAAACTCCACTTGAACACATATATCAGATTTCAAATTCATTAAACTCGTGGCTATATTTATTGTTGAGTCCGGTTCCTTCGAGTCCTCCCGCACTATCGTTCCGATCTCTATTTCCCTGATATGTGATTGGCGATTAAATCATGATCGTCAATCAAGATCGCGATTTGATGATCGATGATTAATTGCACGATTGCAATTGCTTGGTCATAGCACTTAACCCTTCCACTTAAAACCACCGACAATGCGATTAGTGATTAGATCTGGACCATCGATCTAAATCTTGATGCGACAGTCTATGCTTAATCGGATGATCGCTATTAGGATAATACAATGGCTTGTCCCGACGACTTAAAAAGGGTTTTGGTGATGTGATTAAATCCTAGCCGTAGATCTTACAAATCCAATGGCTACTGAGCCCTAACACTTTAGCCCTTCGCTCATCCCATTTCACTTAGTTTTTACGTGTTTTCCTCAATTCTTCTATGGTTTTCTCCTCTTCCAAGGTTTTGACATTTCTGCTGGTTTAATGTGTGATTCCTCCTGAGCTTGGTTTTAATCTTCTGAAATGGATTCAACGATCCATTGCGATCCTCCGAATCACTCTTCTCTTTTGTATAGGTCTTAAAACTCTACCTTCAGATTCCGCTGCTCAGCTACCTCTGAGCTTCTACTCTTCTGTTAAATATCACTTCTATTTCACTCTAGAGCTTCACTCTCTTCCTCAATTTGATTCAAGGATCCTTTTACGATTCCTTTGAATCAACTCTGTTCCTCTGCGTCCTTCATAATTTTGCCTGCAACTTGTTACAGAGCTTATGAATTCACAATATATCATTCATGAAATACTCTTCAATATACTGACATAGTCAAGAATAAACATCTTTATATATAAATATAAATAGTCAATTACATATCTGAGACTTTTAGTCTCGCACAGGCCTATTCTTCAATATCACGGCCTCTTTTCTTTGACACTGCCCATGGGCTTACATATATGCTAGTGAGTTCTGTTGAACTCATCCTGGTTTGACTCCTAGATCTATTGAACTGACTCCTAGATGTACTCTATCCTCCATGTCCACTTACAATTCATTAAATTCCTAAAAGCTCTCCCTCTAGTTCCTCAAATCATGCAACTGTTTAAGAGCTGTAATTGAATTTGAACTCTTTTGTCATTATTGCCCACTCATGTCCCTCTTATTCAAGAGTATTTACAAGATATCTCACACATCTAATTAATTCACTTAAAATCCTAATATTACATTAATTTATCACTTAGCAATCCAACTTCCTAAAAATACATGACCCCCTATGTCTACTTAATTACAATGATTTTCTCTTGGGTTGAATGCTCCTGCATCACCACCTCACCGCCACATCACTTTCCTAAACCAATCACCATATTATGCCACCTTGCTACGCGTTATATGGTCAACCTCATCATGTTGATGTCACCGTGATGTAAGCATGACATCAACCCTAAAATCATCCAATGGTATCATGACACATGTATAGGAAAATGGTTATAAAAGGACACGAAGCCCATTTTAGGCATTGTTTTGTCCACCTAGCCTCTAAGTCATAGTTCTGGCACACCCATGAACGTGATGAGCTTGAATCCCATCCATACAAGCTCATATTTTTAGTCTTGAATGAAAAATTCTCTTCCTCATCATGAATGCAATCAGATATACCCTCATCAAATCCAAATTTTGAGCAAATTTGAACTCGAGAAATAACCCTAGCCTGCCTATGTGAAGAAGCACTCCTTTGCTTGTGAAAGCATGATTTTTTATGTCAATTAACCTCCCATCTCATAATATTAAACATTGTACATTCTAAGCAACCTAAAAATTTGTCAACCTTAAAAAAAAATTCACAAAACACCCAAATTTGATATTCACATACACTAAGCAAGCTAAATCCCACCAATTTTGAATTAAATTCCCTCCACAAAATTATCCAATCTCATTGAGGCATGTGGCAATTTCATATTGGCTAGTTATTCCCATTAATAAAATTGACATCTTGCCACTTCCTTCATTCCACCAATTCTATTAAATTCCCCCCAACAAATCCCTCATCTTCAATGGCTACACCACCTGTATCAAGTGCCTCTAATGTCTAAATGGTTGAAAAGGATAAAGCACCTGATTTCTATGACCAGGATGTTGATGTTTTAGATCCTATTTTGACCACTTATGACATTAGAAAATCCATACAACTAGTATGCAATACCTCTGATTCAATAGGTGATTACAATAACCTATTTGAATCAAACATGGTCCTCGAATTTTTCCCACAAGATTACTATTTCCCAGAGATGGTAACATGGTGTGCCAACAAATATCTATTAGATCAAAGTGTCATCATTTATACCCAAGGAGATAAGGAATTTAGTAAGGTCACACCAAAGGCTATTGCAAGTATGTTATTTTTCCCGGACAAGGCAAGCATGCAAAAGTTAGACATATAAACAATAGAAGATCAATGGAAGGGCCTTCCCCTAAAGGTCAAGTTGCAGATGATCCATGAAAATGTCAAAGAAGGAGTAGTCTCCCCTTATGGGCCTCCTTCCTATCCTATGACGATATTTGAATCTATGCTCGAAATACATTTTTCCATGATTTCTCAAGTCCTTAGTCTTAATAACAATTTCGACGTAAATGAGTTGGTCCTAGGTTTCCTAGTTACATTATGCTATTTGGTCACCAAGGCCTACATAAAATATGATTTTCCCCAGTTCCTATTCAATGAAATACATGTCCAATTGATATAGTTTAGGATGATAATGTTGAAAATAGCAACAAGAAATGCTAAAAATAGCATTGCTATAGATAACATTTCAGTATCTATTCCAATTTTAATTTGTCCTTGAATTAAAATTTGAATTTAGTCTCACTAGCTGTTTGAAAAATAATCAATTAATTCATCTTGAGTTAATTAGTTGGTGAAAATCAAACATGAAGTCTTTGTGAAGACATGCAATAGTTATCCCTTTGATTAAGTTATCCCTTAATTAAGGAGATAGGGATGAGTTGTATTTGATTTTTAATTAGTTATCTCAGTTAACTAAGTTAAATCCATTAAAATTAGTTGCAAATAGTTTCTAGAACTAATTGTGAGTTCAGTTAGTTAATCCATGCATGCATGCAACTAGTGTTCTCCAGATAACTGAATATTCTCTCATAAATAACTCATGCATGTCAGTTCAGATAGAGACCCAGTTGAGATTGAAGATAGGGACAGTGTACTATAAGTTGCTAGAATATTCCCATGTGAATATATCTTACATGTGCAGGGAATTCATTCCTTGAGGATTGCACAATTACTACAGAGGTCAGAGCAGTGTGTGACGTGAGAATCACACAGGTGGCAGTTGGAGGACCTAGGAGAAACTACGCAAGAAAAAAGGAGGCTTGGAGGACTGAAGGAAGGCATATGTGTTGTTTATTCTGTCTATGAGTAGCAGTGAGGGATTGTACTGAGAGATGGATAGCTTGAGAGCTAAAGCTTTTTGTAATCCTGAGATATTTCCACTTGTATGATAATACAAATAGCGAGGTTTTTAGCTGAGGCCTTCCCCAAAGTATTCTTTTGTGTTTCATGAGTGACTGAATATTCTTCTCTGTTATATGTTTTTTGTTTGATATTGCTCAAAATCGGTTAAGCTTCCGCAAGTTTGATAGTTGAACTAGATCAAGTATTTTTCTTTAGTTACATTGAATTATCAGGTGATCTATAGTGAGAATTTCTACATGGTATCAGAGAAAAGGTGATCAAAGCGGAGAACAATATACAAAGTAGTTCGAAGTTCAAAGTTTGAAGTTCTTTATTATAGGTACAAAATTGAGTTCTTATCATATCTCAAAGTTCACCGATGGCGTTCAATAGCTTGAGACTCGAGTATGCTTTGGATGGAAGCACAAATTGCATAGCCTAGAAGAATCACATGGAAGCAGTATTAGAGGACAATGGTTTGAAGGACATCATTGATCAAGAAGCCCCCAAGCCAGGAATAGCTAATGCCCAAGAATTGGTAGAATGGAAGAAATGTGTGGCAAGAGTGAGGAGGATTCTTTTGGAGGGAGTCCGAGACCATATTGCCTTGAGTCTCCATGGGAAGGAGACTTCATTTTCAATGTGGAAGATATTTAAGGATCTATATCAGAACAACAATGACCAGATGAAGCTAGCGCTAAAGGAAAAGCTTTGGAAAATCAAGTGGGCGACAAGATCTCTACATATCTAAACAAGCTCACCACTTGCAGAGATGAGCTTGGAAGTGTAGGAATCATGACAACTGATGATGACATGGTGAGTCTTGCTCTCCTAAGTCTTCCTAAGAGTTGGAATAGCTACCAGGACTCAGTGAATGGATGAGAGAAACCACCATATTGGGAACAACTATGGTCGCATCTGATGTAGGAGGAGATTAGGAGAAGCTCCAGAGATGGTTCTTCATCTAAGCATGATGATGAAGAAGATCTAGACTTAGCAAGTAAGGCATGGAAAAGGAAAGGGAAGGCTTCCCATTCCAAATTGAGTTCTTCCCATGGTGGGAAGAAGATTGAAAAATCTAAAGTGATGCTTTAATTGTCATGAGCTGGGCCATTATGCAAAAAATTGTTTATTGAACAAATCCAAGAGGAGATCCTCGAAAGGATCAGATGGTGAGGCATTGGCCTCACAGTTCGAGTAGCATTTTACCCTCATTGCATGCATGGTTTCATTAATGGTGGGTTGTGTTTGGTACCTGGACAGCGGAGCCTCATTCCACATAACTAACGATAAGAGTTTATTCAGTACCTTGGAGGAGAAAGACCTCCAGATGTGCATAGAGATGGGCGATGATGGAAAGTACTGTGTTTTTGGTGAAGGTGTGGTTGTGTTTTAGAGGGAGCATGGAGCACCTCTCACCCTGACTGATGCAAAGTATGTGCCTGGACTGAAGAAAAACTTGGTATTGCTCGCGATGTTGGAAGACAAAGGATATGATGTAGTCTTCTGTAAAGGAACTGAGACACATAGCCATGGGTCAGACCATGAGGATTGGGATTCGAGTGAAGAATATCTAAAATTTGGAGGTAGATGTCTATGCTACATTGAGTTCCAAAGTAGAATTGGTGCAAAGCCAAGATATTGGTAGTTATGGCATAGAAGGTTGGGCCACTTGCACCATGAGGCCTTGAAGATAATGCAGCAGATTTCTACCAGACTTCCCAAAGGTAAACTTGAGCAAGTGGACACATGAAAAGGTTGTACCTTGGGTAAGTATGTAAAATTTTCCTTTCATGATCAAGACAGTTGAGCTAAAGAAATCTTGGAGCGAGTTCATACAGATGTGTGTGGACCATTCTCAATAGCCTCCACCACTAAACAAAGGTATTATGTGATTTTCATTTGTTGATTTTTCTCGTAGATGCTAGATCTATTTCATGTAGAAGAAGGATCAAACCTTCTTAAGGTTTTGTGAGTTCAAAGCCTTGGTTAAGAAAGAATCAGGAAAGAAGATCAGGGCCTTGCGAAGCAACAATGGTGGAGAGTATGTCTCTCAAGAGTTTAAGGACTTCTGTGTTGCAGAAGGAATTAAACGGGAGTTGACAACACCTCATATCCGACATCAAAATCGGGTGGCCAAGAGGAAGAAGATAACGATTATGGGAGAAGATTGGAAGATGCTACATGACCAAGACCTACTACTTCATTTGTGGGCTAAGGCATGCAACACAATGGTTTACTTACAAAATAGAAGCCCACATCGCATACTTGGGATGAAGACACCAGAGGAATATTTCTCCGGGAAGAGACCAGATGTGAGTCACTTTAGGATCTTTGGCTCATTGGTTTATTGCCATGTGACCAAGGATGCCCGGAAGAACCTAGAGCTAACAACAGAGTTGGTGATACTTGTGGGGAACACTAATACTCCCCACAACTATGGGTGTATTTGCCTATTAGTCAGAGGATAGTGGTTCATAGAAATCTCAAGTTCGATGAGCTAAAGGCCATGTGATTTTCCCTTGAGAGGGAGCTCAAGTTGCAGGTAGAGGAGGAACTTTTGGTTCCTAAGGAGGAGGAGCTTTAGACTAATGCAGAGCAACCACATGCAGAGGTTCCAGGAATGGAGACATCCACTCATGCAGAGTCTTCTAGAGAGGGGCTGAAATGCACAAGGGAGGCTGACAAATTGTTGATGGATGCGAGAGAGAATGTGGGAGAGACATCTTCTTAGTGTAGATAGAGGACATCACCTGAGCTGTAAACTGGTTACATGGCCCTTGTTGGGGAATGTGTAGAGAGTGAACCATATTCCTTTGAGGAAGCAGTAGCTAGTTTGGGTTGATGCTATGGTGGAGGAGTATGACTCCATAGTTCGGAACAGTGTTTGGGATGTTGTTCCAAGATCGAAGAACAAGTCAATTATGAGTTCTTGTTGGCTTTATAAGGTAAAGCATGTTGCTGATGGTAGTGAGGAGAAACATAAGGCAAGGTTTGTTTCTTGTGCTTTCTCACAGGTCGAGGGGATCGAATATGATAAGGCTTTTTCTCCTGTAGCAAGGTACTCATATATCATATCAATGTTGGCACTATCAACACAGATGGGTTAGAAGATCCATCAGATGGATGTGAAGACTACACTCATCAATGGTAAGATTGAGGAAGAGGTGTACATAGAGCATCCGGAAGGATTTGAGACCTTTGATCATGAGTTGCATGCGCACCAAATCCGGAGAGCTTTTTATGGGTTGAAGCAAGGACCTCATGCTTGGTACACTAGGATCGACAACTACTTCATTGGGTTGGGCTTCACAAAGAGTGAGGCAGATGCGAACTTGTACCGCATCATGGTTGAAGGTAAGCAATTGGTCATTGTTCCTTATGTTGATGATCTGGTATTGATAGGTGATGATCAGTTGATCATGTCTTGTAAGGAGGACCTTGCAAGAGAGTTCAAGATGAAAGACATGGGTATCATGCACTACTTTCTAGGCATGGAAGTGTTGTAGAAGGATGCGGAAGTGTTTGTGTCTCAAGGAAAGTATGCCAATGAGATACTAAGGAGATTCCACATGGAGAAGTGCAAGCCCATGCAGACTCCTCTAGTAGGTAACTGGAGGAAGGAGGATGCTACTTCAAGAGAAGTAGCAGAAGCTACTATGTATCGACAACCTGTGGGTTCACTGATGTACTTGGTGAGCACATGACTAGATTTGTGTTATGCAGTGAACTAGCTGAGTCAAGCTATGGTTTAGCCTACCAAGATATTTTGGAAGGCAACGAAGCATGTTTTGAGATACCTCATAGGCATATCTCAATTTGGCTTACGGTATAAATGGTCAGAGGGAGTGTAGCTACAGGGCTTCATAGATGCAGATTGGGCAGGCAGTCTATTAGATCAGAAGAGCACATCAGGAGGAATTTTCAACCTTGGTTCAACTGTAGTTTCTTGGTACAACAAGAAACATAGGTCAGTTGCACTTAGCTCAGCAGAGGTTGCATACATGGCTGCAAGTCAGGCAGCATGTGAGGCCGTTTGGATGTAGAAAATTCTAGTTGGTTTGTTTGATCAAAGGATGGATACAATTGTGATCTATTGTGATAATCAGAGTTGTATCAAACTCTATGAGAGTCCAATATTCATGATAGGTCCAAGCATATCAACATTTGGTATCATCCTCTCAGAGACTGTGTGGCGAGGAGGATCATTTTGTTGTAGTATGTTTCGACTGAGGAGCAAGATGCTGACATTTTGACTAAGACATTTTCAAAGTGTAAATTCGAGTTCCACAGAGACATGATCATGGTGAAAGATAACCCTTTTCTTGTTGAGAGGGAGTGTTGAAAATAGAAACAAGAAATGCTAAATATAGAAATGCTAAAAATAACATTGCTATAGATAGAATTTCAGGATGTATTCCAATTTTAATTTGTCCTTGAATTAAAATTCGAATTTAGTCTCACCAGCTGTTTGAAAAATAATTAATTAATTCATCTTGAGTTAAATAGTTGGTAAAAATCAAACATGAAGTCTTTGTGAAGACATGCAATAGTTATCCCTTTGATAGAGGAAGTTATCCCTTAATTAAGGAGATAAGGATGAGTTGTATTTTAGTTGTAATTAGCTAGCTCAATTAATTGAGTTAAGTCCAGTTAAATTAGTTCCAAATAGTTTGTGGAACTAATTGTGAGTTCAGTCAGTTAATGCATGCATGCATGCAACTAGTGTTCTCTAGATAACTGAATATTCTCTCATAAATAACTCATGCATGTCAGTTCAGATAGAGACCCAATTGAGACTAAAGGTAGGGATAGTGTACTATTAGTTGCTAGAATATTCCCATGTGAATATATCTTGCATGCAAAAGGAATTCATTCCTTGAGAACTGAGTAGTTACTATAGAGGTCAGAGCAGTGTGTGAGGTGAGAATCACACAGGTGGCAGTTGGAGGACCCAAGAGAAACTGCACAAGGAAATAGGAGGCTTGGAGGATTGAAGGAAGGCATATGTGTTGTCTATTCTATCTATGAGCAACAGTGAGGGATTGTACTGAGAGCTGGATATCTTGAGAGCTAAAGCTTTGCGTAATCCTGAGATATTTCCACTTGTATGATATACAAATAGTGGGGATTTTAGCTGAGGCTTTCCCCAAAGTATTCTTCTATGTTTCATGTGTGATTGAATATTCTTCTTTGTTATATGTGTTCTTTTTGATCTTTCTCAAAATTGATTAAGCTTCCACAAGTTTGATAGTAGAAGTAGATCAAGTATTTTGCTTTAGTTACATTGCATTATCAGGTGATCTACAGTGAGAATTTCTACCGATAAGTCTTTCTGATACCAAGCCTATATGGTCTATCTTTTTATTCACTAGAACTATCCTTACCTTGAGGGCCCAAAGCCCAAATTGGTTAATGAACAAAATACCATGTTTCCCATCTTTGAGTGGTTTCCTCCCCATAAAACAACAAAGGATTTTTCAAGTATGTTTCATCATTTATTTCTATTGTATATACTTTATTTCATGGTGAGCCTCTACTTAAAGCCCCTAAGTTCCTTAGGGAAAGATTGCAGTTTAGTCCCAGCACTAGAGTGGGTGACTAGTACCTCTTTGATGAGTACATAGTTATAAGGATATAAGGGTTTGAAGAAAGACAATATAATTTGTTGGTGTTTCTGACGCAACACATCTACTTGTTGAAGTATATAAGGCAAATATTTAATAGTGGCAACTTGCATTTTAGTTCTTGGAAAGTAGCTGTGACATTTACCATCTCTCATGAGGTGGGGCCTTTTATTTTAAGGACAAGGAGCACCTTGAATATAGTGGACAATATCCTAACAAGATTCTATTTCCCACAAACAGGTGTGTGGAAATATGACCCACACAATATCATATATGAAAAAAGAAAGGACAAGGAAAAAGAAGAACATAAGCACGAACCAAACCCCATAGTAGAAGAATGTGAAAATAAATCCATAGTGGAGGAGGTAAAGGCCATTCTACATCCTATAGAATCAAGCACGTCCCACCTCTTACTAAAGAAAAGAAGCACATTAGATCCCATGGATATAGAATAATGAGAGGAAAATAACTCTAAGAGGGCCAAAGGAAAAGAAGCATAGGGAGATGATGAATATGAAGAAGATGATGAAGAAGAGAATACAAAATTCCTATCTTTGGAGCCATATAGTAGCCAACTAGAAATCCAACTAAGCCAACTTTCACTATTGAGCATATGAATTCCACTATATTAACATCTAAGGTAGAATATGTTGGGAACGGGTTCCTCCAAGGGTAGTTTTGGGGCTAAAAGCCCATGTTTTGGGATAATTTTGTAATAAAGTCGTAAAATCTTTGCATTTTGTGGTCGCGGAGCGCGAAGGTGTCAAGAGTCATAAAGGATTGTCCACCCTTATTTTGTAAATTGTAAAGTTGGCTGTAAATATCCACCCATGGTCCACGAACCATGGGATTGTATAAAAAGGAGCTAAGTAAGTAAGCTCTACGAAGTGAAGAGTGAGTAGTGGAGAGTTAAGAATTGGAGTTTTGGTAGAGAAGTCTAAGTGTTTCGAGTCTTAGTGTAGGTAGAGGCTCTGCAGTTGAGTGTGCAGAGGCTTAGGGTGGAAGTCCGCAGCTGAGTGCACAAACTCCAACAACTATGTCTACAGGGTGGATAGAGTCTGTATTAAACTGGAAGATATCATTAAAGAGAAGTATTATGCAATTACTGTGTATTTAGCTCCTGTTAATGCATATGATTATATTGCATTTTGGGTTTAATTTACAATGTTTATTTGATGCGTGAATATATGTGATTGTATTGGTTAATTAAACACAAGTAAGGATATCTATTTATGCGATGCTAACTATGAATGATTAGTAAGATAAGTAAAACACTTGGGATAACCTAGGAACTTATACAATACATTATCATAGTTGTGCGAAAGTACCTGGATCACGGGTTAGGGTTACATGAAGGTCAATTGTACACCTTCGCGGAGGTATTGAAGGGCAGAATAAAGGGTGGATTGATAGAACCCTAAGGCTTAGCGATCTACGTGAAAGTAGGGGCATAGGGTATAAACCAACATCATGACCATGTCAAGGTGAGGAAAGTTGGTTCCAGCATCCCCCATACTGCTTCGAGTGAGAATTCGGTCTGTGCTTCATGGATTGATGCCGAAAGGGCCAGTAGTGTAGGGATTTGTTTGGCTAACTAATTCTAAACCTGGGTCAGGCCCCACAAAGCCAACAAATGGTACCATTACTGGGAATAGAATTTGCATGAGAGATGTGTGATGTCGTATCACTAGAATCCAACTAAGAAAAAGGTCAAAGACTAGTTGGAGAGGAAGACCCATGAATTTGCAGCGCAGGAGAACAAAAACTTATGGCCGATAAAGGAATAGTGGCTGGACAGGGACCTATATATAGAAATCCATGATATATTTTTATGTTCCTTTCTAGTTGAGTTATACAAGTGGATTGCGAAGCTAGCGGATAACCAAGGAAGGTGGGGGCTTGATGGTCCTATTGTCTAAACCCTAGAGTTAGTATAGAGGGTGGAAGC
Source organism: Pinus taeda (assembly GCA_000404065.3). Classification (NCBI taxonomy): domain Eukaryota; kingdom Viridiplantae; phylum Streptophyta; class Pinopsida; order Pinales; family Pinaceae; genus Pinus; species Pinus taeda. Next base: position 100,948 of record APFE031730444.1, on the reverse strand, counting down.
TTTTGAGGATAAGATCACCTGCGTTTTTGAACATTGGCTCGATTGTATCATAGGGTGGTTTGTGACAGAATTCGCGGTTGATACCTCAATCAGTTAGAACGAGGTGGAGTGATGCTTTTTCAAAGGTTTGCGAGGTAAGTACTGGAAGTCTTTAAACACTTGGATTAAGATGTTATTGTGCAAAAAGTGGGTTATGCAGCTACCTTAATGTTCAGAGCTACGCGAAGTGGAAAGACTTACTGGAATGAAGAAAGAAAGGGTCCTGAATATAACCCATTGATTTCACCTCCTTTAAGTGATGAAGAGGGAGTAGCACAGGCTTCTTCATGAAGCGCAGTTAATCTAATAAAACAGGGATTCCCATGACTACCACCTCCACAGACACGACCTCCAAATTCACCACCATCACCTCTGACTTTTCCCACACCACCACCAGCTCCACCACACTTCAACATGGAAAATTTAATGAAGCTGACTTTGTTTTAGGGCTTGGGAAATGAGGACCCGGACCAGTTCTGGTTCGTCATAAAAGCTGTATGGGAAGCTCAGGGCATCACAAACGATCACATGAAGAAGGAAATGTTGGTTAGTGCTTTACATGATCATGTGCTAACTTGGTACATCAAGTACTCTAATGACAACCCAAACGCTAGGTTGGCAGAGATCTAGACCACATTGAATAAAGAGTTCAGTAGGCCTAAATCCGAGGCACATTCGATTTTGGGGTTCAAGGAAATAGAAATGAAACTATATGAGACACCTTGGGAATTGGATCAGAGATTGAATTGTAAAATATACGAAGCTAATATGAACTTAACAAATGGTCAGCATCGCGGGTGGTTCATGGCTTAACTCTTGCCTCACCTAAGGGTTGCACTGTCACAACAAAAGATTATGACTTAGGTAGAGGCCTTCGAGATTTCCATAAGATTTCATGAAACACTAATGCAAGATCTGAATCTAGGGTTCAGTAGATCCATGCATAGTTGCAAAATATTTTCCTCAAAATGCAAAGTTTGAAGTAGGATAGAACAATTCAACCAGAGGTGCATGAAGAGATATGGTGCCTGAAATGTAAAGGTCAGGGGCATGACAATCACCACTACCAAGTCTTTGTGAATTATATTGGAGGAGGAGGGAGCAATGCCTTTGAGGTTGGAAGCCCAAATAGGACCAAGCATGGGGCTTGCGTTGTGGTGCGCTATATGTTAGGTAGTAGGGAAACATACGATTGACAATTGTCATTTGATGTAGAAGTTTGTACAAACACTGCAACAACTGTTTTGCAACTTCTGCAGGTCGGTAGGGCATGACGAGCGCAATTGCCGAAGTTATGAATTGATGATGGACGAAACACCCACCTATAAATTTCAGGTAGAAACACGACCTCGTGACCAGAGCGCTGGGATGACGCGAACATGCTTTCAGGGGCAAGGACAAGGCTGAGGTGGAGGAGGACCTGGAAGAGGTTGGGGACAATTGATCTGTTACAGTTGTGGAGGACCAGGACACTATGCACGTGAATGAACTAACCCAATGTGTCCATTGTGCATTATTGTACTTAATTTGGTCATGAGACAGAGGACTGTCCTACACTGATAGCGAGGACACACAACAAAGGGGTGTTACCACCATAACCAACTCAGAACCTGCAGATGATGAGGGCTGAGCCTGGCGAAGAGGATTTGAATGTGAATATAGTGCTCTGAAGTGGGATTGAAATGGGCAACGATAAGGGGAAATTACCCAAAGATAGCACACGAGTTCACAAATCTCCAGAGAAGGGGGTGAATTTTATTTGGAGCATGCATGCGAAACGTTCATGGAAGCAAAGAAGAGTTTCGTTAAGGCCTCTATCTCAGGAGGCTGAGATAAGCTTGTTCAGGAAATGGACCCTTCTATGCTTACGACCTTTCTAGAGACTTGCATGAAGCAAGTGAGCAATAGAAAGGCTATGAAGGGGTTACAGGAAATTATAAATAGATGCGCTAGAAACTCTCCAGGTGAACTGCGTGTGGTAGGGAAGATTGGTAAGCATAAAGCAAGGACAGGCACGAGATGAGACTCACCATGCAAAAAGGAGAATATGAAATGGATTAGGTTATTCTAGATTTGGGGTCAGACGCAAACATTTTACCAAAGCGGACTTGGGAATGGATGGGGAGACCGACGCTGCAGTGGTCTTAGATTCAGTTAAGGATGGAAAATCCATAAAAGGTCATCCCCATGGGACGACTGCAAGGAGTAACTGTAGATATTGAAGGCACGAGCGCATTGGATGATTTTGAAGTAATAGAAATTATAGATGATAGAAACCCCTACCCTGTGCTCCTTGGCATTGATTGGGCTATTAATATGAACGGGGTAATCAACCTAAAGAACCGAAAGATGATATTTGAAAAGAAATAACTTCACAGAATAGTACCCCTAGATCTTGCTGAAGAATCGTGCTATACAAAACCAGTCTGCAATTATGAAAGCGATGATAATGTGGAATACATATATAAGTTAATAGCGCAAAACCAAGATTGGGTGAATCTGATAGCGAATGGATAAATTACATGGGATCGCGAGAGTTCCTGCAATTCAAACTCGAATGAAGAATTAGAGCACTAGAAAAATCAGTTAGATGAAGTAACTTTGCTGAGCTGTAACATGATGAGCCAATCGCTATGCTATGTGTCATTAGAGGTAAGAAATCTACCCACTTATGATGGATTGAATGATGTAGATGTGTTTTTGGATGCATTTAAGAGGGAAGTACTAGAGAAGTAGCGCTTCCAAGCCTTGGACTAGGCATTGCGCATTACGCCCGCAGATGGTGGGGTATGCATAAGGTTAGTTTTGAATATTGGTGCAAGTGTAGGAGGATGATGAGAACACACTTTGGGAAGCTAAAGGTATGAGTGATAGAAAAGTATGAAGGGAAGGATGATGCACACACACACTTGGCCAAATGGGCTAAGGCCTATTGAGCAAAGCCCCAACCTGAATGGGTGCACTTGTTTTGTCACACCTTGGATGTCATCTTGATGAATTGGTACTTGGAGATAGAGCTCTGCCATGGAACAGGTGAATGGGATATTCTGCATAATGATGTTCAACTTCGAACATGGGTTTGAATGTATTGACGAAGTGCTACAAGATGTTAAATAAACAATCTTTAGGATACCGAAGGATGCTTTGGATCTAGTTCAACCTAATTGGACCACTCAGCTGAGCCACGTGCTGGAATTATATAATGTGACTGTTGAAAAAGAAGATGAAGATCCATGAAATATTAATATCAATGAAATTGAGGGTCGCCACGAGGTTGAGGGACCACAGAGCGAGAATCCTGATATAACTATGCCACTTAAAATGAAACAGGTAAATATTGGTACGGAGGCGGAGCCGATTAAGCAAAGACTTACCATCTCAATCCGAGGTATAAGGACAAGGTACGCTTAGAATTAGATAAGATGCTCACGATAGGCATCATTGAGCCCATAGAAGGATCTGATTGGGTAAGCCCAATGGTGGTACAAGAAAAGAAGTAGAAGGATGAAATAAGGATATGCGTAGATCTCAGGAAGTTGAATGACTCTTGCATACATGATCCATTCCCATATCTTCTCACTGATGAGGTATTGGATAATGTAGGTGGCTAGGAAGCATACTCCTTCACTAATGGGTTCTCTGGGTACCATCAGATCAAAATTGCGCCTGAAGATAGAAGCAAGACAACCTTTGCGACTGAATGGGGATGTTTTCAGTACACTGTAATGCCTTTCAGATTGAAGAATACGCTTGTGATTTTTTCATGCATAGTCATTACTGCATTCAAAGACTTCATTCATAAGTTTCTGGAGGTGTACTTTGATGAATAGACTGTGTTTGGGTTGGTCAAATGCCATGTGGCAAGTTTGTGCTTAATGATTGATTCTTGTAAAAGGTACTAGATTGCGCTCAATTTGAAGAAATGTCTGTTTTGTGTTCCTTTCAGGACTTTGCTGGGTCATGTGGTATGCAGATAGGGACTGATGGTAGATCCCATGAAGATTGCAGTGATATTTAACTTGGAGGTGCCGAGGAGTGTGAAACAGTTGTGCGCAACCTTGGGACATACTGGGTACTATAGGAAGTTTATCAAGGGCTATGCCCAGATGACCGTGCCTATGGAGAAGGTATTAAAAAAGGATGTCATGTTTAGTTGGAATGAGGACTGTCAAAAAAGCTTGGGTTTGCTAAAAGGAAAAATGGTCACTGCACTAATTTTAGTCTTCCCGTATTGGAAGAAGGAGTTTCATGTACACGTATATGCATCATGTATAGCACTAGGAGCAGTGCTGACACAGGCCAATGGAGGAGAATTGGACCATCCTATAGCATTCGTAAGAAGGAGGTTATCGAAGGCTGAGAAGAACTATTGCACCACTGAGCATGAAGGATTAGTCATGGTATATATGCTCCAGAAGTTTAGACACTATTTGCTGGGTGGACATTTTAAGATGTATACGGATCATTCTGCATTGAAATGCTTGGTAAATAAGCCTGTGTTGGGGGGGGAGAATCTATAAGCGGTTGTTATTGTTCCACGAATATGATTTTGAAGTTATTGTGAACCTTAGATGATTGAACATAGGACACGAGCATTTGTCACACATCAAACAGGGGAAGAGACTACTAATTTGGAGGAAGGATTACCTGAGGCACAACTATTTGCAGTGTGTATCATGGATGCTTGCATTGAAATCATCATACACTTCCTAACAATAAGAACTACCCTAGAAGGCTACACCATCCATCAGAAAAAGGAGTTAGTGGTGCGCACGGTATACTTTTCTGACATTGGTAACATCTGTACAAAATGGGGTTTGATGAAGTATTATGACAATATGTACCAGAGTTTGAAAGGAGCAGTATCCTCGCGGATGCTCATGGGGGCGCTTTGGGAGGGCATTACGTAGGAAGGGCGATCGTGCAGAAGATTCTATGTGCAGGCTTGTGGTGGCAAACCCTCCATCAGGATTCAAAATCTTACTGCAAGGCGTGTGATGTGTGTCAAAGGACTAGTAGGCCATCGCGGAGAGATGAGCTGCCTCTGAACCCACAAATGACGTTACAACCTTTAGAGAAATGGGTGATATATTTTGTGGGACCCATTCAGCCACAAGGGAAGAAGACAGGAGCATGGTACATTATCATTGCGACTGAATATTTGACTCGATGGGTGGAGGCACAGCTTGTGAAGGAATCTATAGGCACGACCATTGTGAAGTTTCTCTTTGAGTATGTACTCACATGATTTGGGTGTCCAAAGATTTTGATGAGTGATTGTGGTATGCACTTTCTAAATGAAACAATCAGCGTGCTGATGGAGGAATTTTAGTATATCACTAGGAAAGCACACCTTATCACCCACATGCTAACGAGACGATGGAAGCATTCAATAAGGTACCGGAGAATGTGTTGACCAAGGTTTGCAATGCTTAGTGAAGTGATTGGGACCTGCGCATATTTGTCATACTATGGGCCTATCGAACGAAATGTAAAACATTGAGTGGACAGATGCCATTTATGATTGTATACGGTGTTGAAGTAGTGATTCCCATAAAATATATTATGCCTAGTCCATGCATAGCGGCACTCATGGGTATGAAGGATCATAGAGCTCTGGAAGAGAGGCTCACACAGCTTACTGAGCTGAGAAAGATTTCTGGCTAGATTTCACCAACAGGTCCAAAAGCAACACAGAAAGGCATGACATGATCGACACATTGAGTTGTGCACCTTTAAGGTAAATTATCTAGTTTTGTTATATGAAAACAAGTTTGATAAATTTCCAGGGAAATTCAGAATGCACTGGCTAGGGCCCTATGTCATTAAGGAGATTACCGATGGTGGAGGAGTTCAGTTGGTTAAATTGCATGGAGATCCCTTCCCAAGAAAGGTGATTGGTAGCCAATTGAAGTCATACACCGGTGACCACAAGGTGACTATATGAAGGTAGCATAGTCTTAGCACTCCAGGCAGTTGAAAGGAGGCACGGGACTACAAACTACACTACCCAGGTTGGGGAATTGCATGATTGGAGGATTGTATGGAACGAGGAAGTGTCACAGGGTTTGTGACAACGTGAAGAGAGCTATGCTACCCAAGGAAAAATCATGCAGGTCAGCCAGAAAGTGATCGTTAAAGTCACTATTCATGATTTGATGATAAGAATGTGACCAAATGGAGCAGGCAGCTGACATTTAAGAAAAAATTTATGGGTAAGATCCTTGGAAATCTGTTGCTAATCTAGCATTAATGAACTGAATGTGGGGGGAATAGTTGGATTTGAATTTAAAATGGCTTATAAATTACAGGTGGAAGCCCAATGAAAAACACTTGGCATTTTGAACATTGAGTTGGTGAGCTCTCAAACGCGCATGATCCGCACATTTCTCTAATCATTGCTTGACTACCCAATGTTTGATTGGTTTCCAGAGTCCAACCGAAATTTCAATCATGATTTTATCCCAGTATCTAAAGCTATGGGCGCTGAAGTGGTGATAGCTGAGGAGGCTGTGTCGGAGGTTGTTAGGGAGGTAGAGGGAGCTACTGTATAGGTTGTAGAGGTACTAGCTGGAGTCCCCAAGTCACCATAGACGCCTAGACCAAATCGTACCCCAACAAGGGAGAGTGCGAATGATAATAAGGGAAAGCAGGTTGCGATATTCGTGTGCGCATCTCCTAGAATAAACCCATAGAAGGAAAAGCCCACAACATAGGAAAAGGGAAAAGAACATTAACTTGGAGTCGAAGGAGGAAGAAATGGAGGACATCCCGATGGATGATGAGGATTTGGGGGTGGAAGTGGAGGAAGTTGAAGTTGAGGGTTCTGATCCTATCGCTAAGTTACCCGAGTACGTCCCTCTACACAAGGGCAAGACCAAGTTGCCAAAGGACATTGAGGAAAGAAAGGTTGCCTTGTGCATACCTCTATTGCTGGGCGAGATTGTCTTTGAAGGGCTGCGTTTGGGGCGGGTTTCACTGTTGAAACTAGAATATTGGGACTTAGTTGACCATGAAAAGCTCCCGCACTTGGTGACAGAGCAACTCATGCATTGCATTGTTTACACAACCACTAACATGACTCCATTGGAACCGTGGAAGTGGCTCTAGGGAGTAGACAAGGTAGGTCTTCTCAACCTACCATGGGTGTCGCACAACAATTACACACCCATTATAGTATTGGTCATCAAGCAGTTTCTATGCTTGGTGCATGATGGGTGTCTATGGCTGGAGGAGCCAATACCCATCACTGATAGGTTGATCCATAAGATCACACAGTTGCCCTATACAAGGGAGAATCTAGCCATGATGTTTAGTAGAAAAGGTGACGAGTAGGCCTTCAAAGAGGCCATGAAGGAGAAATTAAAGCTCGTAAAGAATCCATGAGGCTATTCCATATTGAGTATCTGTGACCTTGTGATCAAGGTGGCCATGCAGATCCTAGCAAGAAAAGTTATGAGGAAGTGTTGCACAGATGAAGTGTTGGTAACTGTTGTTGCTCTTGCTATCCAATTCACCAAACGAGTCTAGTTTAATTGGATGTGCTATCTCTGTGGTTGGTTCCTTGTGAATTTCCGCAAGGAACAGGAGCTCAGCAAGACCTTCCACTATGCATGGCCAGGGAAAATTTTAAGAACCCCCCCTAAATTTACATGTATAATAAATGGGCGAATCTCCATGGTATATAGGAAAAATGGAAGGCGATTTTATCAATAATATGATATGAATATATAATTTCTTGGCGAATCTCTCACCAGGCATGGCAAATATTTTACTCAATTATAAAATCTTGTGTTTATTGAATACACAAATGAAATCATTGCATTTCTTTAAAATATCTTTTGAAATCAAAATTACAAATTCTCCGTGCCATTCACAGAAAGCATGAGAAAAAACCTAATACTATATATAAAACCAAGAAAAATTCAAATTCATCACTTCTAGGGACCTCATAACCACCCTGCCAATATACAAGTATGTTCTTGTTTGCAATAAAAATTACCCAAATTACAATCTGTTTACTCCACTTCTAGGGACCTCGTAACCACCCTGCTAATACACAAGTATGTTTTCGTTTGCAATTAGAAAAATTACCCAAATTACAATCTGTTTACTCCAGCATATGTTGGAAAGTTATAGAAGGATGACTAGTGCAATCAATCCATTCCTTTTAGCCCTCGATTTGTTTCAGTTTAAAACAGAAGTATACTAATATACTTGTCCAATGTCTATGCTTTAACCATTCACCTTAAGATGTTTTTACAATATAATTTCCTAAGCCTATTTAATATCTTCATTATCATAAAAACCAACCTATATCCATCTTAACTCCACATCAACCACTCTTAGGGGCATGAAATCTATTTATCCCTCTGAGCACTTGGTAGACCCGTAATTAAGATGGATCTAAGATAGAATTTCCCTTTGAATAGTCTACGCTCACATGAATACCATGGGTCAATACCATGGGTTATCATAAACTTGGAGCTTAAAAATTACTATTAGTAATTAATAAAAATTAATAAAATTAATAGTTGATTTTTATTTTATTTTTATTTT
>APFE031730444.1:40379-91699 GCA_000404065.3 Pinus taeda | reverse complement strand
TATTTACCATACCTCTCATTTATTTATATTTTTATTAATTTACCATACCTCTTTTATAAATAAGGTATTTGGGCCTTTGGCCCATAGGATTCACTTAAATAAAACCCATTCTTGAAAATGGGCGAATGGATTCACTTAAATAAAACCAATTCTTGAAAATGGGCGAATGGAAGGTTGTAACTCCTAATTTCAAGGGCTAAATTTACCTTTTTTACCCTCTCCCTTAAAATAAGGTGGGCTATTTGAGGTGATTTGTAAAAATGTACTATGATACAAAATATTCGCCCACTAAAAATTTAAAACCCCTTAATTTCGCCAAAGAGCGAACATTCGCCCCTAAAATCACCCCTATGCATAGCTCTTGCTGCCTATTGTTCTAGTAGCTTGGGAGCTGCTAGAAGACAGTCAATTCCCCCCAGTCACGCTGGACCTTGTGGGCAACCAAGGATGCTTAGTGCATCAAGGACAACAAGATCTTCTGGATCTTGATGGAAATGAACATACACATGGATATCGATCGAAAACTGCAATTGTCACCTACTGTGTTTTCAAAACTGCAGGAGTACGCAGAGATCAAGGCATACTTTCAGTGCGTACCAATTAGGGCATAGAAGGACCCTAAGAAGACGTGGTGTGACTTGCCTTACTTGGTGATGGATGATGTGATTGGTGAAATTCTTGATCGTTGGCCGATAGAGTGGTGCACTGCCTTAGACTTGGTGACAGGGTTGAGCAAGTCTACTGCACAGTGCAAAAAGGAGGAGGCCAAGCCCAAGATGGCGTAGTTGGCCAAGAGAGAAAGAAGGAGGTTTTTGACAAGGCTCAGGTAAAACACGATGCCACATAGCAGGCGGAAAAGTAGACAGGCGTAATAGAGCACGGCTCTGAAAAAGGCGCGAGGTCGCCTTCACGTGCAACAGAGGAAGAAATGTATGAGAAAATAGAGAAGCATGGAGTAGACTTGCAGATGTTGTCATATCACATCAAACATCCAAGATAATAAGAAAAAGTGGGGCCATGGAAGAAATCCAAGGCTAGTAAGGTGTCGTTGGACCCAATCACCCTCATAGAGAAAGATTTGAATGACATTGGAGACATGGTGTGAAATGTCACCGCGGAGGTACTGCAACAGTTTGAGGAGAAACAAAAAATACTATTTGGGGCCATCCAGACAGGTCTACATGAGCTGCACATCCACATGTCACAGGCTAGCATGGTGTCCACCAGCCTTGCTATCGGTACTTCAGAAGCTGCCAATATGTTGGGTGTGAAGGACTCCTGAGCGATAGTGTTACCAGATGGAGCACTGACCACATAAAACGAAGCTGACAGACCCACTATCAGTGCCCTCAAGGGAGTGGGGTTGAACTTGGTGGTGCTCCCTGGCGAGGCAATCCACCTATTGCAGGATGGAGTGATCGCGGAGCTGAGGGCCTACAAACATCGCACTTTGCAGGTAATTAGTGAGTAGAAGATTTATAATGTGCAGATGGCTCTGTAGTGAGATACCACGCTCACTTCCATGGTGGAACTTACTAACACGAATATATGAATGATTAAGGCTGTGAGGGAAGCCTGCTGAATGGCCCCCGAATTGGCCATTCCTAGGGATGCGGAGGCAAATGAAAAAGTATATAAACTTGCTATAGGGGTGCACAACACTTGCATAGAGTTGGCTAAGGTTCCATTGGAGTTCAACCTACAGATTTTAGATTTACAGTTGAAGGACCAGCCTTCAACTCCACTGGAAGTAAAGGAACAACGTGCAACCATTGTCATAGAGGCAATAGCGGTGGTAGACAGTGCAGCAGCAGACTGCAGATGGCTTTTTGAATAGTCGTTCGAGGTCCTGGAGTGCCTGCAGGAGGATCCTAATGTACAATGACTGGAGATAGAGGCATGATAAATGTAGTAGAGCTATGACAAAGTGAAAGGTATAAGGCACATCACCATTCTCACACAGAGACTAATGAAGCTATAGGAGGCCAAAACATTTAAAGAAAAGGTAGATGTAGCGCAACGTAAAGAGGTAGTGTTGAAGGCGCACTTGAAGCCCTGGTTGGATGAAACTTATTCGATCACAACCTCTATTGAAGGCAAGCTTGCTAATATGCAAGCAACTTAATAGAAGCTTTAGGCTGACAGCTTAGGAACAATGATAGAGTAGTTGGTTGAAGAAGTGAGGCAGGTGGCTACACAATGCATTGCTGAGGCTGTCGTCATACAGGTCGAGTTGGGAGGTCTTCACGCCAAGATCTCTGCGCCCACAAAATGACTCAAGGGAGAGTCACCATGTTTGTGTTGGGGGCCTGTTTGGAACGGGTTCCCCCAAGGGCAGTTTTCGGGCTAAAAGCCCATGTTTTGGGTTAATTTTGTAATAAAGTTGTAAAGTCTCCGTTTTGTGGTCGCGGAGTGCGAAGGTGTCAAGAGTCATAAAGGGTTCTCTGCCCTTATTTTGTAAAGTGTAAAGTCAACTGTAAAGATCCACCCATGGTCTGTAGACCATGGGATCGTATAAAAAGGAGCTAAAGAAGTAAGGTCTAAGAAGTGAAGAGTGAATAGTGGAGAGTTAAGCATTGGAGTTTTGGTAGAGAAGTCTAAGTGTTTCAGGTCTTAGCATAGTTAGAGGCTCTGCAGTTGAGTGTGCAGAAGCCTAGGGTGTAAGTCCGCAGTTGAGCGCACGGACCCCTGCAGCTGTGTGTGCAGGGTGGATAGAGTCTGTATTAAAATGGAAGATATCAATAAAGAGAAGTATTATGAAATTAAAGTGTATTTAGTTCCTATTAATGCACCTGATTATATTACGTTTTGGGTTTAAGTTACAATGTTTATGTGATGTGCGAATATATGTGATTGTATTGGTTAATTGAACATAAGTAAGGATATCAGTTTACGTGACACTAACTGTGATCGATTAGTAAGATAAATAAAACACTTGGGATAACCTAGGAACTTATATAATACATTGTCATAGCAGTGCGAAAAAACCTGGACGACGGGTTAGGGCTATGCGAAGGTCAATCGTACACCTTCGCGGAGGTATTGAAGGGTAGAATATAGGGTGGATTGAAAGAACCCTAAGGCTTAGTGACCTACACGAAAGCAGGGGAAAAGGGTATAAAGTGACATCAGGACCATCTCAAGGTGCGAAAACCTGGTTCTAGCATCCCCCCATACTACTTTCGGTGAGACTTTAGTCCATGCTGCATGGACTAATGCTGAAAGGTCCAGTAGTGTAGTGATTTGTTTGGCTAACTAACGTTGATCCAGGTTCAGGCCCCACAAAGCCAACAATAGAGTAAGGTGAGGCCTCTAAGATTGAAAAAATGTCAACCGCGGAACAATTTCAAGAAATGGTGAAGCAATCAACCAAGGAAAGAAAGAGGGATATAAGAATAATTGAGAATCAACCACTCCCCAGAAATAAAGTAAAAAATTCTTTGGATCACGAAAATAGAATTTTCAAACTAGAAATTGTGCAGTCTAAACTAGAAACAATGAGTTCCATGGAGGATTATGAGGTCCACTAGATGTCCCTTCTAGTTGACCGTGTTCCATCCACAGATATCATTGCATTGGACATGCAGGTGACACTCATGATGCATAGGAATATGCATAGGACCGTTTCCACAATAATAAAGTTGCAACATATGTACAATAAGGAAAGTGGTCAACCCAGGTATGAGAGAATAATGTGCAGATCTAGAAATACCAAGATAACGAATTTGGAGGATAATATCAATCATCTAGCTACACACCCTTGTGAATTCAAACAATAAAAAGCTATGATCGATGATAAGGAGAGGGAGATAGAAACCCTGAAGAAACAACTGAAGATCTCACATGCACACACTATGAAAATTGATGAGCTAGCAGAGGAAGAAAAGGAGAATTTAGAGCTAAAGGAAAACCTCTATGATATGAGAACAAAGAATACATAATATAGAGAGAAAATTGTGCTACTAGAATCACAAGTTCAAAGAATGAAAGAAAATTCAATTGAGGCATCTTAGTCCCACCAAATTCCTGATACTCTAGTAGGAAATGTTGAATCAATGGCAGTTCCAAATGATGCCAAGAAATTGCAAACTCTAGTCTCTAGCTGGGAGAAAGAATTAAAGAAGAAGGAAGAAGAATTGGAGAGAAAAAAATGGAATTGTACTAGAAACAAGAGGATTACCAACATATCAAAGTAGAGCTAGTTGTGTTGAAAAGGAAACACCCAAGTAAAGCCTTATTCAAAGCAGCAAAATAAATAATTTGGGATAGAATAATGAAGATAGTGGACAAAAATTGTGACCCCATGGAGCTACTTCAAGAAAATATAGATACCATAAAAAGAGCTAACATAGAAATGAATACAATAAAGAATGATATTGGAGACTTCCCACCAACGATGAAATAATAATAGATTTCCTTAATTAATTTCCTACTGAGGGTATCACAACATTAGACATTGATAGATCCAGGGAAGTGGAAAGAAAAAAACAAATCAAGAGGAAGAAAAATCTAGTGACAATGGTAGATAAGAAGGTACAAGAAACCACAAAGGAGATGCAAATATTCAAGGGAAAATGTGATATTTTGTACAAAAAGAAATTCCCACCATTTTTTGATGGAAATGGAGAACTATATCCCAAATATTCTCTCATGAAGAGCTTATTGGAAATAAAAAATAATCAGAAATGATTTCAAAGAGGAAGATCGTGCTCTACATGGACGAGACATTATCAACCTTTAAGTAGATTATTTTGAATTTGTTTTTGTTTTAAAGAGAATTGTCAATGAACAAGACAAATTGGTTTACAATATAGTGACTAATTTTGATGGATCCATTTTGGACGTGCAAATGTGTGATGTCCTATTTGGAAAAGAATGGAAAGCACTAATGGACTTCTATAGATTGGCCACTCAAAGTGCACCTGCATAGGCCCAAGTTGGATCAATAGTACCACATGAATCTCAAATGGAGGTAGGCTCAAGCTCCAAGCCACCCCTACAATAACAAGCACAATCTTAACCACATACACCAACTCAGTGAAGACGGCCCCCAACAACACTCCAGTCAAATTAATCTGCACTCCTATTATCCAATACACTTGCACAAGAGAGAGAGAGAGAGAGAGAGGGAGAGAGAGAGAGAGAGAGAGAGTTCAATACAACCAAGTTTGCACAACCAAGTTAGTGTGGGACCCACCATGCAAACTTCTAGCACCCTATGGTTGGAAAATTCTATAAGAAGTTAGTTATGAAACTGCCAACTATTTTGTAAAGATTCCTAGTTGTTACTGAATACCACTAGTGGTTTTAGGTCAAGGTGTTGGACCTATAGATCCTATATATAGGCCTCATTCTGAGGTAATTGGGGGCGGAGTTTTTATGTACTGAAACTTTGCCACAATTTTGTTGGAAAAAATGTTAGGATAGGTAGACGTTATTGTAAGGGAAGAATTCTGAAGTACATTTTGGGCTATCAGTGATTCTCGGTTCAGATGTAACTCTACAAACTATATTCTAATTTTAATTTTGAATTATATTAATGCAATTACAAAGTTTTTCATGGCAAATCAAGTTTTCACACTCGATGCATGTGTGGAATCTGATGTAATTATGTCAAAATAAAGGAAACCCAAAATCTGTAAGATGGTTTTATTTAATTCCTTTGAATTTTATCAAGGTCACATGGATTATCCTTGTTTATTTTGATAATTTCTCACATGGGTTGGAGTTGAAATGCATAAATTAAAATTATTGCGTATTCTTCCATTGAATTCTTAATTTCTCAATTGTTTCTTTGATGTCAGTAATCTAGGAATGGATTCTTAGTTGCCCACCTTAGTTTATTGATATTTGTTCTCCATGCCTTCAATTTCCCTCATCAAACCCTCATAACCTTTATGTCAAACTCAAAGTGTATGGAAGATTAAACTTGAAAATATGTGGAAAACATACCCAGAAATGTGTTTATAAGCTCTTGTTATTTTCATACATAATTTTACAAAAGAAAACAAAACCCTTGAAATAGAAAACTGAAAATCAGATTTAGATTTTCCCAGCCTCTACATTGTAGCATAACACATTGTGAACCTGGGTCACCAACATCTCTCCTGGAACTGTTTCTAGGGATTGAACCTGGGTCACTAGTGTGACAGGAAGTAATACTTACCACTATACTACAAAGATGTCTTATGAACCTCATTAACCCACGGTCACATACTTATCTATAAGTCATTTATTAATTCAATGCAACTCCTAATTCATATTCACATTTTGGATTCCACTAGAAGGAATACGAGAAATAATCCTAACCCAAATTTACTTCCTCCAATACCAAATCTTGAGTGACTTGTATATTGATATAATTAAGGAAATAAGTACTCAAGGGTGACTATATCAGCATATTGATTATTTTTTTGTAGACTCGAAATGTATGCCTCAACATTGGGGTAAAGCCACCTAGTCAGGACCTTAGAAAAAATCATTTTCCATTTGAAATGGTGGTTCCAACTGGTTAAACTAAGTCCAGTTACCTTCTCTCTATCTCTGCTGGCTTAGAGTATGCCTTTTTCTTACCAATAGAGAAGATCCATCATATCATCCCTCTTGTTGAGCTCAGGCAAGAAAATGATCCTTGAGCTGATATAGGGCTTAGCCAAACCACAACTAAATTTTTTCCTCTTTGATAAGATGAATTCTAGAAATGTAATGATTAATCTAAATGCAAACTAATCCTAGGATGCAAGAAAAAGGAAATAAATCCTAAGCCTATATTGATTAGGAAAATGTAGATCTAACCCAACTGAGAGAAAAGTAATTATATGATTGGGATTTCAACATGCCTAGTTTTAGGTGAATATCTAGCTAATGAAATAGTTCTACTACCTGATATTATGATTACCAAAACATGTTGTAGTAATTTCCTCTCAAATATGTATGAAAAGAAAACACTTAAGATTGTGGATGACAAACAATCTCAACAATATAAATGGCTACTAAACATTGTAGATTTGCAGCAACTGATAGAAACAAAATCCACCAAAGTCCTGATCTATGCCACAATCATAGTTAAACAACAACAAAAAAAGAGTAATAACTCCAATCATCCAATGGAAACAAAATATACAAAGAATAGATTTTATTATAACACTTGTGAAGGGAACAAATAAATGTTACTAGTCCCCCTTTATCGGATGGGTTCTTGGCTATTCTCAAACGTCTTCAGCTTGTGTAGAGTCTCTCTCCTCTATAATGTGTAAACCAAACAAATAAAAGGTTTTAGCTCAATGGGAACTGAAATGGAAGAAAAGTGTTGTTCGACAATGAAAATAATTAGATTTACAACAGTGAGTGCAACAATGAAAATAATCAAAAGTGAATAATGAATGGAAAACCCTTCTATTTATAACGAAATATTGTGTTATCCTCAAATAATGAGCAATAATAAAATATTATTAACCCCATTCTTGGAATAACCACTTGGAATATTTTGTTATATTTGGTTAGGAGGAAAAAAATTATATAAACTTTTATTTAGAAATGATAAATAAATAAATTATTTATTTATCATCTCAAGAAATTGGTTAAGGAATAATAAAACAATAATGATTTATTTAATTATTCTTAAGGGATTTAGTCAAAGTTGACAAGGAATAATAATTAATTATTGATTAATTAATTATTCCTAAAGAAAAATAAGATAATTAATAATTTATCTGTTGATTTTTCATAATTGGGTCAAATATGACAAGGAATAATAATTGAACAATGGTTTAATTAATTACTTAACAATGGTTTAATACTTTACTTAACAAAGGTGATTTATTAAATAATTTCTCACAGTGAAAACAATTTTACTATGGTAAAATTGGCTTTACATGGTGTACTTTGATCCATCCAGTAAATTAGGCTAGATGATCATTTGTTTTGGTGATAACATATTTCCCCAATGTACGAGTGTTAGGAGAAAAATGTATGACCGAAGTACGTTATAAAGACACAATCACTAGACAACAAAATGGAGTCAAAGAGAGAGAGAGACCAATAGAGCCGAAGCGAAGGAGGATATGGACAGAGGGGGCGAGACCAATGCAAGTCTCCTTTTATGTTGTGGTACCAGACCTCAATGAGGTGGGGGAGGCATACCTATTCTCACCGAGATATCTTAGTACAAAAATAATGGTGTGTTGAGAAACATAAAACTGAGCAATGAAGTACATGTTGAATGGTACATGACATGGTAGAAAAACTGAGCCATAAAATAATACAATGTGTCCCTTATACATAATGCACCTCGAAAAACATGAGCCACTACTAAATACAATAATATTTGGGTACATGAGATATAATGGCCCTTCCCTCATAAAATGGGTGGTACAGAGGGTAGAACAACCAAAGAAGCCCTCCTGAACAGGAAAGGGCTCTGCAAAACTGAATAGACCATCTGAAGGAGATAGGAATGCTATGAACACTGCGATTGGTAGGAACTGAACCCATCAAATTTGCATAACTACATCTGAGGTTGTAGCATAATAGGAATGCATCCAGTGATGTGGGGGGCTACTTGAAGGGCCACCCCCTCATGAGATCTAAAACATCCCACACATGCCTGGGAATTACTGATACAATTTGTTGCATCACTGGATCATCAAGTGTATGGATCACGAACATGAAATAAGCAAGTCAAAGGGAAATGATGAGTCCCTTTTCTTGATCTGAGGTTTCGAACAAGAATGGAATATGGAACCAAGATACACCACCCTCTAGGCCATTCTTCTAGAATAAATGAGTTGATGTTGACATAATAGGGCCTGTGATAGGTGAGGCAACAAGGATCCTCAACTAAGGCACAAAGGAAAATAGTAATGTGACTGATGGACTCACACCAAGGATAATGGGAAAAGTGGTACTAAAGGACAAACAAACAACTTCCCTTTTCAGAGCATAAAGTGCATGGTTGCCCTGACATCGACTAACTCAACTCTAAAGGGGATGGGGACAGTATGATTGGAGGAAAAAATGGGCAACACAGGATGAACAATATGAAAATATCGATGGAATACTGTGACATGATATAATGGGACATGAAATAGACTCCATGGATGCAATGGTGACTCATCGCAGATGCTTTGAACAAGGGTGACTCGATGACGCTGCCACATAGAATAGGTCCAGTGGGGACCATCTAAACATGAGCAAATGATGGTTACTCATGACGAAAATTGACACGTGGTATGACAAGTATTAAGAGGAGGTGGACATCAAAGTACAAGTGTCGCTTTATGAAGAAATTCGATTTTGAGAGGGGACGAAGTGACCCTTCTTGGAAAAATGACTTCCTGGTGAAGTGTCAAATCATTAAAAACTAAGAAAGGCCATTATAATACTCGATGAGAGATTTCTAATGGTTCTAATGGTTCATAAAATGGATCTACAGTCTAGTCGCAATGTGCGATAGAAAAATTGTGGGCTTTCCTATAAAAGGGTGTTTTCCCTCCAATTTTAGAGGAGGAGAATGCCCTTAAGCTTGTGGAGATCGTAGTGGAAAAACCTACCATCAGAATTGAGATCTGTGAATTTCAGGCAAGTGGCTTTACTTGTCTAAATATGGCCTTAATGATTATTGGAACGATGGTTCCTGGTGAAGAATTAAGGGAAGAGAATAAACTACCAGAGGAGGTATAGAATTATCCTCACCCACTAAGTCAAACATGGGGACTATGTGGACATAGAGTAGAATATTTGAAGATATGGGATCAAATGTCTATGATATATGATGTTCATATGGCTCACGAGAGAGGCTGGTAGGAAAAACTATCTAAGGAATGGGAGGATAATCGACCATACCTAGATCTAGTGGGATCTAGGCTTAGAATTATGTTAATCAATTAAGAAGATGGGTAGGGGAAAAACCATCAGGTCCCCAAGAATGAGATGCTGCCCACACATGTATGTAATGGAGGGGACAGATATGGTATGCAAAGCTAGGGATGATTCCCCCTAGTAGGAGTAGTTTGTGGAACGCCATTGTATTTCAAGTGCTTCAATAAGGGATTCAATCGTCTCAGCCCAACTTTACACGAGATCCTCCATAGGAGATGTAGTGGCCTATGTGCCCCATAGTATGCTATGGGTATATTAAATCTATTTAGAGTGGTGGACTCCAAATATGGAAGGGAGTACGCATGATGGTGCATATTGTCCCATGGATAATCAGGGGTAGTCATGGATTCCATGATGTCCTCATCATAATGGAAGATGGGGGGGCGAGGAGGAATATTGACTACATGATGTAGCGATGGTACTTGGTGCATCAACCTAATAAAGAAGGTTCACATATGCATCATATGGAATGATAGACGACAAGATAGTCGATGGAGGATCTTCGGATGTTGAGACCTAGGATTCTATCAAAAGAGGTTCAATATAAGCGAGCGTAGAAACTTCAAAAATGTTTGCCTGCGAGGAACTCAAGGATGAGAATAGGTAAAGGATATGGCCCGTGGTGTTCATCATCTCGACATGAAGGGGATGGATCATGATGGTGGGACCAAAGTCCACCTATTCTGGTTTAATAGTGGTACCAGAATCCATGAGTAGATGAGTAGGTGTTCAACTACGAGTGGTCTCGTATTCGTGAAGCGCCTCATGGAAATCACAAAATTCATTAGCACAAGGGTAATAATGGGAATAATGACCATGATGATCGTACAAGGCACAAGGGTGATTTGTGCATAACATTCTGAGTTTCTTAGGTGGACCCAATAAGTTAACATGAACTTCAAGGATATTTGACTTAGAGAACATTTCATGAACCAAAACTTTAAGATGAGGTAGCTCAGGAGAATTATTGGTGGCATGCCCAACAAATTTACACAAAGTGCACAGAGGTGATGGATTTAAGGCTTTGGGGGCTAGAGGAGCTTGCCAGGAGCCTTTTCCTTTGGTTCTTTCCTCTTAGCTTCCCCCCCATGTCTGGATGCTTTCAAAATAAGAATGGGTTCCTATTGAGGTTGTGATGGAAATGTAAGCGGCGACAAGGGCTGTATAGACTGGTTAGACCATGGTCAAAGCATGATAAGGTCTTAGTTGAATAGGTGGAATGCTTGCAGGGGGATCAATGTACCATACTAGGATCCCCAAAGACATGTTAGGAAGGACCAGTGAAGCCATGACAAGGATAGAAGATATTCTTGAAGGGGGGAATAAGAGAGGTATCTTTCCTATAGGGAAATGTCCCAACAGAATAGCTCCTGGATGGTTAAGACCTGGAGGAACAGTTCCTAGGGGGAACATAAGAGAGGCACCCACAAATAGAGGAGGTCCTGGGGGGGTGGATCTAGATGGCTTGGATGGGATGGTAATCGCAGGATGTTGAGGAGCTATGTGTGGATCAGATGTACCAGACTGCTTGAGGGTAGCCTGTGACGCTTGTAACATGGAAACACTGAAAGAGTTAGGCTCTAAGATGAGAGGGGGAGGACTAGGGAAAGCACCCAACAATGAGGAACCTTTATAGACTATAGGTGAAACACTGGTGAGAGGATTTGGAGACTACTTATCTGACACTGATGAGATAATGGACTCGAGGGAGGTCACAGATGTTGGCTCGTAGTAATTCAATTGATTAATGGTAACGATCTCCCTTCATAGGGGGAGCACATCTAGTGGAACATCATAGATGACGCGACTGACATTGCATATGTGTAAATATGACCCAAGGAAATGTTGTAATTTAAAGGGGCATTAGTAACCTTGATGTATACATGGACAGTCTTGCCTGCAAGAGTCACTAGATAGTTGTGGTACATGCCAAGAGGCTGGGAGGAGTGTCCGTCCCAAGCATGCAAAGTGATGGTGGAGGGAGAAAAGTCAGGTGACTTAAGTTGTTTCCAAACAACAACGGACATCACACAGGTGGATGCACCTTCATCAATAATGCATCGGGAGATGATGGCATTATGGACTCAGAATGGTATCTGGAAAGCAACAGATGAAGGCAATGGGGGATTTTCTGATGTATCAATTGGGAAGACAATTAAACAATCGTCAGAAGGATCTACTACACCCAAAGAAATTAATAGATCTTTCTTTTGAGATGAGCATGATTGGAGTACTTCCAGCATCAACATGGTGGTAGGTGTTTGCACCAAGTCATCTACTATACTGTATGTATGGGCAGCTCAGTTACAGGCTGCATTACAACGTAATGGTCCCTTGGGGATCTTACAAATTTTCTTTGAATTTAGGTTGAGGGATCTATAGCAAACCATTTGGTATCATAAGAGGCTCAGTAGATGCTTTGGTTTTGGACTCAGTGGTAGACAAAGTTGATGTCTTGTTATATTGATGTGAACAGGCTTGTAGGTTGATATAAGAGGGGTTAACCTCATCAGAATTCATCATAAGGATCTCATAGTCACTAGGACCAGAAGGATGGGGGGATGGGCTAATTGACCTAGCGGAGGTTGAGAGGAAACAAATCCTTGCTGAGGGAAATGATTTGTAAGCACATCCGGTTGAGATGGCATAGGATTCTGAGACGATTATTGACCTCTATAAGCTACTTGAGCTTCCCACATTTGGTGCATCTTGGGTAAGAGAGGACAGTAATGTGTATAATGACCATGTACACCACAACATGTGCAAGGCTTGTTCTTATGAATAACATTGTTCTTCTTGGGCTGGATGCCCTATTGCTGGTTGTTAGTGTTAGGCTCGTCCCCCTGGGGTTCACTAGGCTGATTACCTTGATTACGTTGGTTACCCTTGTTACCCTTCCCTTTATTATTTTTCTTCAAAATTTGGGGATTGGTCACACTCTTCTACAAAAACACTTCACCCTGAGGGGATGGTGGCTGTTGGGTCTAAGGATGTAGGGAGGTTGCAACATTAATGCTTGAGGGGCTAGAGCACTTGCCTGTGCATAGGGAGCAACAACGATTTGGTAGACAGGTTGGGGACCTGAAAACATGTTACATTAGGGGAATTTTGAGGTCTAAAATGGGCCTCCTAAGAAAAATGCACAACCAAAATAAAATTTAAAAGAACCAATAGGATTCAAGATGATGATGTCAACCATGGGGGATGATTCACCACTTTTGGAGTTAAAAAGTAAAAAGATTAAAATTTAATAAAATAATAAAAGTACTTTTTCAACGCATATTTTTAACTTATATCCCTAAGGTTTTACTCAAATTTCAAGTGGGAGTACTCATTGGATGCAAAATTTAATTCCTCATCCAATGAATACCCATGTTGCATACTTTTGATGGACCCTTCTACAAGAAAAATGAGAAATACAAGAAAAAACATGATTGCAATCACGTTTTTCATGTATTTCTCATTTTTCGTGTAGTAGGGTACATTGAAAGTATGCAACATGGGTTCTCCTTGGATGAGGAATCAAATTTTTCATCCAATGAGTGTTTCCACTTGAAATTTGAGTAAACCCATAGGGAGATAAGTTGAAAATATGAGTTGAAAAAACAATTTTTGTTTTTTTCCTCTAAAATTTGATGATGTAATAAAATCTTATTTTATTATTTCCATTATTATTTTCTAATTTCCTTAGGAGGCCCATTTTAGACCTCAAAAATCCCTTAATGCTAGCAGGAGGGGCATAAGTGTTGGAGGAATTGGTGCCCCCCTACGGATAGCCATAAATTTGTTGAGTATATAGTGAAGGGTGTGAAAGCGTTCCAACAATACTATTGACGGCTTGAGATGCCCCAGTGCATTAGCACTTCCAGGACGAGGGAGGCCTGGAATGAAGGTATAGACATAACTAGATTGCGCATAAATCAAGTCATATCTCAGAGCAGTTTGGAGAGCTTCTTCCCATGTTTGAGGAAAATGGGTTGCGACATATTTTCCAATTGGTGATAAAAGGATCCTAAGAAACCAATCTAGGTATACAAAACCTTCAAAGGGTAGGGCATGAAAAGTGCTCTTCCTTCTACGTCATTCCTAAACATGATCAGAAAGACAAGTGGCGAAGGACTGACGAAATGAGGTCAAGAGTTCCGTACTAGTGTCTTATCAGAGAGGTAACTAAAAATATGAGAGGAACTCTTTAGCAAGCATCAAAAAAAAGGAATCAGATACGGTGGGTTGGTTTACATACCATTTGCAGCATCTCTAGTGAGCGTATGTTAGAACAACCGAAGACAAATGGAGTCATTGGTAATGGATTTGGATGAACACCACATGTGGAAGGAGAAGATGTGAATGGTTGGGTCCTTTCTAGAATTACCCTAAAACTTTGGGATGTCAGAGGGAAGCTTAGTCGGCATAGTAGGCCAACAAACATTGTGGTGTATAGGGCCATTTATCAACTAGCTAAAATCTATAAGACTTAACCCAACCATAACAGGGAGCATGGGGGCTACTGGAATGGTTCCTAAGATTGCTCTGCTAGATGTGGCGACCGAGATAGAAGCGAAGGCAACACTAGGTTGGGTTATTGCAGAGTAATGGGTCCAAACATGGTGACGATATGTAGTGAAGGAGGCTCGAAATCAGATGAGGAATCAGATGAACTAGGAGAAGAGTCAGTATGGGGACTCAGAGGGCTATGAACTTGAACCCAGCAGGGAGGAGTAATATGCCCAAGAAAAAACTAGGGATGAAGGCCTAAGGGTCTCTGTGACAAATGCCTTGGTGGCACAATGGTGGTAAGATACATGTGAGACATAAATGGTGAATGGAGATCAACAATATTCCTTTATCTCGATGAGGGGAGATATATTTATTATGTTAGATCTTGGCTTGGTGGTATAAACCAAGTTTCTTTCGTTTAAGGTGTGCTTGTGTGTGCAAGTGTGTTTATTGATTAAGGATAGATTGTGTTTGAGAAAAAAGAAAAAATCTTGCTGAAAATAAACTAAAATTAACAATAGAAAATGAACAAAAAAATAATTAGCTAAACCCCACCCAAACTGGGTTTACAAATACTGTGCTGGTTGGTGGCAAAATTGACCTAAAAAACACACTAAAAGGGTCAAGATATCTAATTGTCAATGTGACTAGGATCAAATGAAACTAGGCTATTGGAAAGTGGTGCAGTTACAACAAAAAACCATAGAGGAAGATAGTTGCAAAAAGATAGGGAGATGGGTGAAAAACCTAAGGCAACCGATGGGACCCTAAGGCCAATGAACACACAAGGTTTAATATGAAACTATGGATGGAAACAACCTATATTTATAGATATGAAACATAAGGGTACAAATCTGGAAATATGGCTAAAAGTGTTGCAGAAACTCAGAATTTTTACTTAGCTAAACTCCTCCTATAAAGGTGGAAGCATACTAGAAGCCCTAAGGGGATAAATTCCACTTTGATGATTAAATCAGAGTAGATCAAGGCCTTAGTGGGATGAGATAGAGGTCAAACAACCTAGCAGGCAACTCTTGGTAAAACCCAGAAACAGATTTGATAAAAACCCGAAAACCATAAAAATTGCAAGTACTAATCTGTTTTCATGTGGGATCACACTTTTTGGGTTGAAAGGTGTGCTTTGAACTTGAGATCACACTTTTTGGGCAGAAAAGTGTGATTTCTGCTCCTTGATTCTTAGTCAGAAAATCTCGGAAAAAACTATCATCTCTGTCACGGCTAGTTCCTGTGACCTGCCAAAAAAACCAGAAAACCTGTGGAATTTTGAAATTTAACAGATTTAGGGTTGAAAAGATACTAAACAACATTAAGGGACTGAGAAAGGAAGAAACCCTAAGCTGACAATTGAAGGTCAATCAAGTTTCTAGATCTGAAGTAAAAAAACCAGTGGAGTCACCAAATTTGTTATGGTATTTTCCTTTCAAAGATGTACGAAAAGAAAACACTTAAGACTGTGGATGACAAACAATATCAACAATATAAATAACTACTAAACATTGTAAATATATAGCAATTGATAGAAGCAAAACCTGCCAAAGTCCCGATCTATGCCACAATCATAGTTAAACAACAAAAAGAAACAGTAATAACTCCAATCATCTAATCTAAACCATATATACAAAGAATAAATTTTATTATAATACCTATGAAGGGAACAAATAGATGTTACTAATGAGCCTCAGTATTGCAATAAGAAAGCTACAACTCCCAAGGCTACTGACTTTAATCATCAACCCGAGGTTCGTACAAACTTAAGAGGCATCGACACTATATGTGCAGCATACAATGTGTCATTCCTTTGATGTCACGATGTAATGGAGTGCATGTACTGAAATAAAATCCTAGACTAATTGCAAAAAATGAATTACTTGAAATGGAAACCCTAACCTATTCCAAGAAATAAAGTAAAAGGAAAGAAACATATTCTAATTGCATAAAGATCATGAACTAAATGTAAAAGAAACCTAACACAACCCTATTTATCACATGTGATGATTTAAACTAATTGGGCATGGAATATGATCTATGGAGTATTAACTGTTGCATGCATGTGCTAATTAAGAAATAAAAAGAACTATTTTTCTTTATCTTTTAATTTTATAAATGGAAATGCTAATCTTCCCTTGTTCTTTGGAAGTGGAGACATGTGTGGAGGAAGAGGGGTACAACAGTTTTGAGGGCTTGGAGGTCATGTAGAGGCCTAATCCTATATAAAATGATTATTTTTCTCAAATCAAGATCAAAAAAAGCTGCTACAATATTTCCTACAAGATATATACAGGATGTACTAGTTCCTACAAGATGTCTTTAAGATCTATGTTTTATTACAAAAAGTAGGCCAAAAGCTTATGAAGTGGTCTACAAGGTGGAATGGAGCTTGGGAAAGGTGGATAATGGAAAAATAAGTCATGGAGGTGGTGGAAACTACCTAGAACTCAACCAAGGGCTTCAATATGGGTAGATTTGCTCTATGGAAATGGCAATTTTTTGCTTATAAACAAGATTTCAGAATGAGGTTTTAGTGGATTTTGGCGACATGGGTGGATGAGGCTTGGATGAGGTGAATGAGATGAGTTATCCTTGCAATGTAGAAGCTCCTGCAATGACACATATTATTTTCTTCATCTATCCACAAATTCATCTATACATGGGAAATATTTATTAAATAATGGAAAAATACTAGTCTAAAAAAAAACTGTGAGATTTAGTGAGCTAGTAAATCTATCAAATGCCTAACCTAATGAAGTAAAAATTTAATGGGGTAAATTTTGTTAGTAAATAGAACTTTTTTGTGATATAATGCAGGTGGAACCAACTTGATTGAATCTTGTTAGCATGCTCTAAAAAATAACAGACATTTGCTGCTATTTGCCACAAAGGAGTTCCTGAAATCTAGAATTGGGAATAAGCAAACTAATCCAAGCAGCTCAATGATTACGCTGACCTTCCAAATATTTTCCAAAGATGAAATGATTCTTTTGACCCTGCAAAAGAACTTACATTAACCATCTAACCCAATCCTACAACAATAAATCATTAATACTAAATGCAAAAAAATAAATAAACAAAAACAAGAGATACATTTGAATAAGAAGTGAAAAGAAGGAAAGAAAATGATAGGAAAGGGATCTTAGGCTCCTAGGATGGCCAAGCCCAAGGAAAATAAAATTCCTATGGAGGAGAACAATATTTAGAAACTGAACATGACATCGATATTCATTATTTTCATCAATACGATTACATCCCTGCAAGAAAATACAATGGAGCTGCAAAAATATGAGTTCTTTCTAGAAGAAGACCAGTCAAAATATCCCCTTAGAGGAAAATTTTACTTGGTACTTATGAAAAATGATTACCAATCATTCCCCATGAAAGGAGGAAGCTTTCTCCACCAAATCCCTTGATTAGTGGATCCAATACTAGGAATCTAAATTAAATGGGAGGGAACACAATCATAGATTTTCTCAATCATTGGAGTTCCACAATCTGTGCCATAATGCCATAATAACCTGTTGATTTATTCTTTAATATTAATCCTCTTGTAGTAGGGAGAAAGTCCATAAATTATCTCCTCCTCCAAATCTTCATAATTTGCCCAATATTCTCATAATATTCCACAAAAATAAATAATATTAGGCACAAATATGCAATTATTCATAAACCTTCCTAATTATTATATTAAAGTTAAAAATACATTATCTAATGGAAAAACAAAGTTTTAATGTGTTGAAGAATAGTTAGATCTGCCTTAATTTATGTTTAATTTAGAGGCATGGGCCTTAATTTATGTCTAATTTAGAGGCTCATCATACCCCTTGCTGAAAGTGTTTGTCATTCTTTGAGAAACTTAGTGACCTCATTGTGCCTCATTCATGGCCCTGGTGGCCTTCTTGTGCATTAAGAATCTCGGCTGTAAGTTCCTCAAGGAAAAGCCCAAAAGCATATTTGTGCAAAGAAAAGTCATTGTTTCTTGAGACCATTATCTTGCCTTCTTCTTTTCTTTTGTGGCCTAGATGATTGCCTAATGGCCTTGGAGTTTTCTGTTTTAATTAGGTCTCTCTTAGACACTAATTTTTTTTTTTTGTTTTTAGCACAATTTGTTCTTTTATTCCTTCTTGTAGCAACATTTTGCCTTCTTGTGATAGTCATTCCTTCTTCCTTCAGAGTCTTCTAACTGTATAATGGGAGTGATGAGAAATGATGTAGGTTTGTGAAAATGGAGAGGATGCTTTGTTTGTTTTTTCAAGAAATTTTCAGGGTGGAAGTGTAGGGTTTGCTCTTGAAATTATGAAATGGGGTGGATGAATGATGTATAGATAGTGAATATCAAGTGGATGGATGGCTTGGAGTGTTGTAGTGACCTAACCTTTGCAAAAAAATCTTCTTTTAACTATTGTTTTCATTCCTTGAAATCATCATCCTTCATAATTTGACTTTTCAACATTTCATGAGTGAAGGAGTGAGCTGCAACTAACTAGTTGAAGGTGGTTGAGACTACTAACCCATCCTTAGCTTATAAGACCTCATCTTTCCTGCATTGATAACAAATTTCTAACTATAATATGCTCAAGAGAAGAGGTTAGGAATATTCCATACCTATAGCTACCTAATGGTTGTTCAAGGGAGATGCATGTTTCTGTTGAGTTGATGTTGTTGTGCTACTCATGAGTCAGGTACATCTTCTTGACTACCTTTTTCTTTTTTATTGATTTTACTTTTTTGATGACTTGTCTTCTTGTTGATGTGTAGGTGCTGGCTTCCTCTGTTGCTGCTGAGCTCTGGAGGAGCTTCATTGTTCCTATAGTTATGCTTCTCCTCTTTCAATCATGGTGTTGAAGGTTAGGCGTGGAGCCTGATATTACTTCAAAATAGGTTGCTACATAGTTTCCTGTAGTATTACTAGAGGAAGTCCTGTAGCCGCGTCATTTCTCTATTGGAGAGTAAATAGGTATTTGGAATGAGTGGAAGGTGTGGCCATAGAGTTACTTGGTCATGACAAGCATTGGCTGAGATGTGGTGAGGTCAATGTCCTTTTTTCCTATCCCAAAACATGCCTACATCATAATTTTTCCATCGGACTGCCTTTCCTATAAATTTCCAGGACTTCCAGTAGTACTACAGGAAAGTCTTGTAGTAATTATAGGAAATCCTATAGAAAGCACAACCTTGCCTAAAATTGGATTTTTTCTATTGCTGGAGATGAGTATGGATGAAGGAACATCGGTGTTATGGATGAGATGAAATGGATGAAGAAAAACATGGGGCATTGTATGGCTTGCTTCCCTTTGATCTCTATGGTTATTATTTTCTTACAAACCCACAAAAACCATAATTGTTATGAGTGTGTAGGTTTGAGGTCCATGCCATTATTTTTGTGCTTTTTCTCTTTTTTTTCATGTTTTTTTTTTTAAATACAACCAAGTTTCCACAAAGGAGGCTTTCATCCTGGTTTTTCGCCCAGGGCACCTCAAAAGAGGTTTTCACCCAAAGTTTTTTTTTTTTTTTTTCATTTAAGGGAGAGTGGAATTTGAAGATGGATTTTGGTTAGATGAAGTGGATGAGTGATGAAAGTGGTGTTGGGGGACCTATATCAACCTTCCCTAAAGAATACATGACCTTTTGACCCATTTCTCCATCATATTGCCTCTTGTAGCTTCTTCTTAGCCTTCCTGTAGAGGTCCAGTAGTAATTCTTGACAACCTCTTGTAGCAGACTTGTTTTGTCCACATCTCCCAAATGGTAGAATGGATCGACTTGAAACTTTGTGATCATGTTGCCCTCATCATTATGCACCTCCCCATAAAACAAACCTAGCCAATGGATGCATGAATCTAGAGAAAAACTAAAAATGGTTGAAAGTGATGAAGTTGATTTCTTGGAAACCGTGCATTGGAATTTTCTAAAATTTATTTGAAATGCTACCATCATCCATATTCTTCTCACCATGAAACAGATTTTAAATGGATATCATGAAAATTCAAAAAATTATGTAGGTGATGGAGGTCGATTTCTCGAAAACTATGCACTAGAATTTGCTAAAATTGATTGAGCATGTTACCATCATCCATATGCATGTCCTCCTAAAACAGTTTGGAAAATGGATGCATTTTTTACAAGATACGGCAAAAATAGTTTTCAGCTCTACGTATTTCTGTTTCCTTTAGTAAAACAGAGCATTCATGTAGCTTTTTAGGACATCAAAGAAAATGAGTGGTAGAAGCTTGGGAATGATGAGTGGATGGTGGAAATAGATGAGGATGATGGATTGGCATTGCCTTGGTGATGTTGGATCATTTGAGAAAATGAGGAAAATGTCAAAATTTGACAACTTTTGACTAGGTTTGACGTAATTTTTTCTTTTTTGGTACCAACTTTTTTTTGTTGCTTGTAGTTGTTGGAGAGTACATGCATTCATCAGAGAGATACATGGAGCAAAGTTTTTTTTTTTTTTTTTTTTCCTTTTTTTTCTTCTAGACCTATAGCCGCCTCAAGGAGGTTTCTAACTAGTAAGTCTACCTGTGCACCTCAAAGGAGGATTTCTCTTAAGATTTTCATTTTATCTCTCATTTTTCATTTCTTTTCTACCCTACGCTACTTGAAAAAAATCACTTTCAAGTATAAGAATACTTCCAATAGAGCCATGTGCACATCAAGATGATAGAAAAACTTATTTGTAGGCTTGAAATGTGTGCTTTGAAATGTCCTTGAATTTGAGTGATCAAATGCTTTGACTTTGATGATGTCAAGCATGATTGAAGAAGAGAGTATTATTGCACCTTGTTGATTTTCTGGAACCAAACCTCAATATAAATTTGATGTGCTTGGTTTGCTTGTTGATTTGGATTATCTTGGATGTCTTGCTCTTCCATGAAATTCAAATCTTTCCCTTTTTGGTAATTTTTCTCTTGAATAAATGGAGTATTTGATGGTAACCACGAAGGAGCTTTCTTGATCTCTAATTTTGTTGTTTGCTCTTCATCAAATGCAGCCCATGATCCTTTGGCATTATCATTTGAATCTTGTTCTTCTGGATGTAGCCCTTCAATGATATCAAGAGAATCTTTTTTTTGCAATACTCTTCTTAAGCTATGGTGAATACCATTTAGCTCAAGAGGAGATGTTTGGAAGTGTTGTACCTCAGCATTGTAAGTGGGCTGAGCCACTTCAATGTGTGGGTTTGAAAATGGTGGCACAGGTAGTTGAGTGGGAGTGAATATTGAGATGGACATGGTTAGGGTTGTGGTTATGGTGGAGCTGGATGGTAGGGATTACATGGAGTTGGGTTAGGAAGATATTGAGGAGAATATTGAGGATATTGTGGATGATTCCCATAAGTTCCTTGCCAACCTTGTTGCCAAGATTGGTTTTGGGGTTAATATGGTGAACGTTGCCAAGAAAAAAGTGTGTTTCAATTAATTTGAGATGGATATGCATAAGATTGAAATTGTGGATTAGGCTC
This sequence comes from Pinus taeda, assembly GCA_000404065.3. NCBI lineage: Eukaryota > Viridiplantae > Streptophyta > Pinopsida > Pinales > Pinaceae > Pinus > Pinus taeda. The sequence goes on along the minus strand of APFE031730444.1, from coordinate 69,843 downwards.
TTGCATTATATCAGGTTGAATAGATTGCCATGGTCCTCTTGGAGCTACATAACATAGCTGCATTGGCAATTGACTTGCTCCATTGTCCTCTTGGTAAACTTCCTTCAACCTTGGTATTGAGGAGCAAACTTTAACATCATGCGATTTTGCATGGAGAACACGAATATCAACATCTTCTTTTTCCTCATTTTGTATTCTTAACATTTTTACTCGTTCAATTAAATTTCTAAGAATTTATGTTTTAAAGTTATCAAGCAAATTTCCAAGTTTAGCTTGACATACTGATCTTGATATTGATTTACTTTTGCCCTTCCTCTTGATATGTGTTTTCATGTTTCATAAATTTCTTCAAATGATAGTTGGTATACATCACCTCCACTCATGAGGTCAAGGAGATCAATCCACTCATCCCTAATTGTTCTAAGTAAGAGGGGTTTTAGTGTGTCAAATCCTAAATGATGTAGTTTTTCCCTCTTAACATTATAGAGGAACATCTCTATTATATCTTATAGATTCTCATATTCTCTTTGATTTATTCTAAAGATTTCTTCTTTAAGATCATGATCTTTATATTTTTCTAGAAATATATTTTGCATATCATTCCATGATCTTATTGAATTAGTCCCTAACTCATGAACAATTTAAGAGCTCCATCCTTTAATGTTGCCAAAAACAATATCAATTTTTGAGTGTTCAATAAGTAACCATAAGATCTACAAATGATTCCAAATTCAAAGAGAAAGGTTTCCGGATCCTCTGACCTTAGACCATGAACTTGTGGAAGAAAAGAGTGAGGGATGTTCTTCATGTTCACACTAACATCAGTATCTTGAATGGGAAATCCAAGAGGATCTTCCTCATTGTCATTATCTCCATCCATTTATTCTACATTCTTTGTCATCTCTTCTTCTTCTAACTGTAAAAGTGGATGGTGGCGTGGCTCTTACTGCACCATGTGATCAAATGGGGGGGGGGGTTGGTGTTGGAGATTTTTTTTTTGTTTTTTATGATTGAATGAAAACTATAATGCAATGTAGTTTTCTACTTTTGAAATTAAATATTCCTAATGCAAATATTTTGTTTTTGCAAAAAATAAAAAGAAATGAATCAACTAGGGAAGAAAACAATGCATACTTTAGCACCTCCCTAGCAACAGTGCCAAAAAGTAATGAGCCTCGGTATTGCAACAAGAATGCTGCAAGTTCCAAGGTTACCAACTTTAATTATCAACCTGAGGTTCTGTTGTGCCATACAACAACCCCCCATTTCATATCATTACTATTCCAAAACTATAATGTGAAATGGGTCCCTTTTTAATTTTTGTTTTAAATTGGTATCAATTTAAATTTCTATTTCAAAATGGCCCGAAGAAATAAAAGGAAACATTATTAAAAGGCCTTTTCAATAAAACCAATCAAAAAACCCCAACGTAAAACGATTTATCTTTATCATTGCGATAAAGCGATCGCAAGATCGCATATCGCAATGACAAAGAAAGCACAACTTAAGGGACATCTTGATTTTCGCCGATGCGAAATCGCTATTGGATATCGGCAAAGCATAAAGTAACACAATTAAACATCCCCTTTCTCCGATGTGATGCAAAATCGACAATCGGCAATCGGCAATCGGCGATAATGCTTAGACCCAAATAACATACCCTTGCTCCGATGCGATGCGAAATCGGCAATCGGCAATCGGAGATAATGTTTAACGCAAATAAGCTTTCTCGCGTTCCGATGCGATGCGATATCACTATCAGTGATTGGCGACTCGCCATGCTCTCATTCTAAACGACCCTACTCGCTACTCCCGATGCGATGCGATATCGCTATCGGCGATCGGGGTTTCCAAATGAAAACGAAGCAATAACTTAGGATTTCCCCGATGCCCGATTGCGAAAAGGGTAAAAAAGCGCAGTTTTCAAAGTAAAAATCATAAAGGAAGTTTAATATGATTTATTCGTAATTAAGGTAATATCTTTTGAAAAGCCGCTCATTCGCATTCAAACTGCCAAATCGCCCAGGGCATGCTTCAAATAAATCATTCGGCCATTAACCGAAAGGACTTGTATTAATGAGATTGATAGGCCGTAACGGCCATTTAATGAAAACAGCAAGCTTACAATCCATTCACAGATTTGATCCGAAAGCCGTCTTAAGTCAATTGATCGCTATGAATGCATCTAGATATATATACCTCACTCTGTTCAATTCATGTTATTTTTGCCTGTGTTACGCCTATCTATCGCTCTGTGTAGGATTCTTCCACAGAGACAGAATTGAGTGGAATGGGAAAGAAGTCCAAAAAGACTACAATGCCTACTACTTCGCCAGCCATAGGGCAAGCTGTTGTTGATTCAAGCGGTAAGAAGAAAGGGCTTATATCAGATACGACATTCTTGGGACTTACCAGGGCCACTTGGCAAGGAACATATAATTTGATTGAAGCCGAAGAGCCAAAGGTGACCGAGATAGAAGTCTCATGTGATAGTACTAGCAAACCTGAGGCCAATCTAAAAGACTTGGCCAACTCCTTTCTGCACAGAATAGCGGCCCGGGAGCAAATTATCCCATATACGGATGTGGTAAGGTGGGCAATCCAAGAGATCCCAATTACCAATAGAGTATTTAGCACTACAGATGGGAGAGTTTTCGGTTCTTTTCGAGCCGCAGATCTAAGGCAAATGTATCACCTACTGGCAGAAGAGTAAAAATATAATGCGGCATTTCTGGAGAAATTTCGAGCAGAGAATGAGACTGAGTCCGAACCGATTCGAGGTTGGAGAGAAAATCTAGCAAAGCATAAGTATGAATCCTCGGGTGAGTACTCAGTCGACTCCCTCTGTTCTCCTTACTGCTATGCTGGAATTATGTTGTGTAGGCTATGGGGATTGCATGACTACGCCAATTTTACCATAGAAATGGTCCCCTTAATGGAGGCGACATGTAGTGGCGAGATTATGGATTGGGCGGATATATTATCTGACAAGTTAGCCAAGGCCATTCTCGATTTCAGGTTTAACTCTCGCGTCACAGAAAGGTTCATTCCGCCATTTTATTATAGTGCATATGTGTTGGATGTTTTATGTTTCAATTCTAAATTTCCTGTGCTTGGATGGAGGTGGACGTCACAAGACCCCACACCCATCCACATATATCATCAAAAGTTGTGGAAGACCAACTATAAGCACCATCTATATCAAATCTGTAACGGTTTTATGTTGCCAATTCATTACTCTATTTTCAATAAGCCTGCTCCGAAGATTTCTGAAGAAGCAGGGCTAGATTTAACCGCAGTAGCAAGTTGGTTTGGAGAGGAGAAGTTTACCTACATTAGAGTTTTTGGCAGTCAGGCCAGGCCCCATGTGCTCCCACTCTACATCCCTAATAAGTTATTTGCCAGGGAAGTAGCTTATCAAATGAATGTGGATGGGGTTACTCAGACCTTGAAGAAAGCGAAAAGGCATGTTTGGCCCTCTTTTCCCTTACAAATTAGAATTTATACCCTACATGATATCAAACATGCAGAGAAGGAAGCTGGGAAGATAAATTCGCTCACTTTGGCTACTCTGCCAAGCAGGCAGTATGATCCGAGGAAGATCGCTTACAATGCGCTCGACCAGGCCAAATTGGCCAAGGTCAAGCACAAAGAAGATAGATTTGAGGATTTGTTTGCATCGACCGAATCACTGTATCAAGTTAAGTCACTTGCCAGAAATGTATACAACAATGAAGGGCTAGACAAATTTAACAGAATTAGAGAACAGAGGTTGCAAACTCTGCCTCTAGACCTGTTAGCGACTATTCCAATGACAACAAATCAAGCGATCTTGAGCAACGAAGTAATACGCTACCTCCTACTACATCAAAATAACAGGAGGAAGTGCATAATCAGAGGCAGGAAGAAACCCAGGAAAATGTGCAGCGGCAGAAAGAAACCCAGGCGAAAGCCCAAGAAGAGAGCAACTCTAAAATTAATGATGATACACTAGTTGATCCAAATTTTCTCTAGCAATGGAAGCAATTCAATACAATCATCAGCAACCTAGAGTGCTCGAAAGATGATGAGATTTCTAAAGAAGGTGACACACAGGAAGCGACATCGAAACCGGTTTCGGGCGAAACCAGCGACCTACCCAAATCAAAAGAAGCAGAAATAATTCCTAAGGATCCATCGGGCGAAATCATTTTGTAAATTGAAGAGATTCCCCCTTTAGATGTATTTTATAGCCCTAAGCATAAAGTTGTTGTAAAACAACAGAGGAAAAGGAGAAGAGATGATCAACCTTCTCTATTCCCTAAATTATCTGTGACGGGCAATGTTGTTTTGAAAGAGGAATTCGACCCCTTCGATGACTTAACCAAGCTATCGCAATACGCTGGAGCATATTCAGCGGCAACCATTGATAAAACATTGGAGGTGAGCAGTTTATTGAAAGTGAAGGATCAAGCCATCTCTTCGCTACAGGCGCGATTATCAGAAATTCAACAAAAAGCAGAGCAGGCGGAGTAGGAATTGCTAGTGCAACAGCAGAACAATTATCAGCTGACCAAGCAATTACAAGAGGAGAAACAAAGGATCGACGAGGGTGCAATCCAAAGACAAAAGGAACTATCGGCAGCATTGGAGCAATTAAGAATATCGACTGAGGAAACGATAAAAGCTAAGGATGAGCAAATCGCTCAATTGTCCACTCAAATTGAGCAAATGAAAAAGCTCCCTCAGGTAGTTGAATTCAAAGTAGAAGCACTCCAATTAAATAAGGCATTGATTAATCAGGTTAAGCTCCTATGTCAGCAGATTACACAAGCAGAACCATTGTGCGAGTTAGTAGCATCCATAAGCGAAAAGGTAGAAAAAGCAAGGACCGATTTGGATCAGGCCGAAGAAACACTGACAAGTTTTATGGAATGGCAAGATTCCGATCAAGGCCAGGCGACTAATCTACCAAGAATTCTGGAATCGCACAAAGAAATATTATTCATAGAATGGTAATCGCAGTTAATGAAGGCAGAAAGAGTGATTTTTAGATGCAAAGCAACCACTGGTAATTTGGTTGAATTAGTAAATAATACGCTTTATTTGTCTAATATGATTTCCCAATGTACTTCAAGCCAATTGACAGCGACAAAGATGCTGAAGCATTCATGCTACCTGGAGCTGGAGAAAAATGGAAGATTAATCGCGGGAATCAACAGTTTAACATGGGATTCTTATTGGTTCTTCTTAGTGAAACCATACAGCCAAAGAGCCGCCTTAAAATGCCTCACAGATGCTGTCGGGTATATTATACCCGACATTCAGGATGCCACCTTTGCTGCCCAATTCAGCTTGCGCCTCAACAGACCGCCAGAAGGGGAGCCGATGCTTGCGATAAGCCAGCTCAGGTTTAAAGGCAAACAACCTGAGTCATGATTCACATCGCCGACTGCCAGATCGCCCTAAGAAGATAGATCGCATTTACTTATGCCAATTTAGTAGGATTTGTTTTATAGATTTTTTTAGCTTAGTAGTATTTATAGACCCTTTCATGCATTTAGAAAGGGTCGTAAATTTTTGTATATGACTTAAACCCTGAAGTTGCACTATTGTACTTCAGGGATATTCTTTTATGAAACTGGACGAATTATTCTGAATTTAATAAGGAAGGTTTTTATGCAAATGTGCACTACTATCTTTGTTTAAAAGCATTTTTGTGTTGAAGGAGGAACTTTGAATAGCGATTGATATTTCAGATTGATCAACAACTCACATGGTACTATTATCTGCATCTGTACTCATTCCTATTATATGAATTGTTGTTTAAATCGCTCTTGCTATTATTGCTTATATATAATATATATATAATATATATATATGTGCTTTTCGCAGCATCCTTTATGCACTCCACTATTGGTTGTCTATAGCATGCTTTTCTTTCAATCGTATATATATATATCGATGATATAAACAGTGAATGCAGTAATTTGTATTAATCGCTTCATTTTGACTATTCATATGAAGTAATCTCTGAATGATTGAATATCTCATGTTTATGTGACAGAGTCATCTATATGCCTGTTAGATAGATAAAGATTATTTAACATTGCATTCCGAATGAATAAGTTGTTCCCGGGATTAGTATTAGTTTCCCTATTTTTGTCAATAGAATAAGCTAGTCGCCTATCATCAAAAGAAAACTATTCATCACCCATCCAACCCTTTTATTCATTACTGGGAAACTGGCCCCATTGTCTCCAGTCGGAGCCACCATCCCAAACGGAAAAGGAGTTGTACTAAGGTCCAGACCGGGTGGTTATCCCCCAATGTTGTTGTAGCGATTTTTGAGGCCTCAACATTTTTGGCGCTAGAAGGAGGGCCATCTGCTATGAATGGTGAGTAAGCCAACACCTACAAACCATTCAAAGAGTAATTCACCTTCCACCTCTCCTCGGACATCTCGTTCGCATTCTGAATCTCCAGTATCCAGATGAGACGAAGAGGAATCAACCACTACTGCTCAATTACTTCATACTTCAGAACACTTAAGTCCAGAATCCCCTGAAGTTCAATCTATCATCCAGAAACTTCAAGGATTATCAATTTCGCCTCCTAGATCTGAAGTATCACAAGGCAGTTAGACTTTGCAATTTCACTTACCCCCTCACCTTACCAGACTCCAAAGCGAAAAGATAGGTATTGAACCACCCGAGTTTCCTTTACCCGAAAGGAAAAGGATTAAAAAGACCGCCAAAGGTTCTGGAAGCGAAACCTTTTCTCCATCATCTTCCATTTCATCATCACCTGTGCGAAGTCAAACACCCACTTCACCACTACATATCATTGTTCACCAAGGGACTTCATCTCAAACATCGCAATCTTTTCAGTCTGTACTTCCACCTCCCCCTCAAGCACATGGAACACCACAAGCAATCGTTGGTAATCCTAAAATGGCCCAAAGACCATGGAGAAGTCCTGGTACAGTCACCATGCCTGCACCTTTACATCCGTTACCCGATTACTCCGAAAAATGGCTACCCAAGTTCAATCCAGATGCAGGAACTTCAGCAGAAGAACACATAAACAATTTTATGCTGTCAGTCAATCTAAAAGGAGTCACTGAAGAAGATGTGGTAGTGAGATTATTTCCCTATACACTGCAAGGATCTGCAGGGTCTTGGTATTTTTCCTTTCCCTCTAGATCCATCACAAGTTGGAATATCTTCCAGGAACAATTTCTCACCAAATACGGCGATGACAGAACATTAGATACGATTGTCCATGACCTTTCCAATTTAAGGATCAAGTCAAGAGAACCCATTAAGGAGTTCGACTCCCGATTCAACAAACTCTTGAACAAAATCCCCACTGATGATAAGCCAAGCAAACAAGTTAGAAGAGAGTGGTATATCACTGCCTTGCCTTCGAATATAACCATATTTGTGGATAGGGCTAAAGAACCTACATTGGCCGAAAACATGAAGGAAGCACTCGCTGTGGAAAAAAGTGTAATCACCTTAGAAAAGAAAACTGCCCTGGAAAAACGAAAATCTAAAAAAGTGTCCTTTAAAGATGATTCGAAGAAAAAGATCACTAAGGATCCATATGACATGGAGGGCCTTCAGGAAGTCCTTAAAACCATGTCGAACGAAATGGTTGAGATCAAGAAACAAGTATCAAAATCCTCAATGAAGAAACCATATAGGAATTTCAAGAAACCCGAGTCCAAGCCTCCAAATGTTATATCATATGCTGATTCGGATCCTGAGGAAGAAGAAGAAGAAGAAACAGTTACACCATCTGAAGAAGAAGAAGAGGAAGTAGTTGAATGTCACGGGATGTGGGATTTTATACTCCCTAATTCCGATACTGATGTTGAGCAAGAAGCCTTTCCTGTGACTACAAGGAGTAAAGGTACTCCCGAACCTGTTCAAGCTAATCCAAAGAAAAGGAGTGCTGGAACTAGTACTGCAAAGGAAAAAGTACCCGCTAGGAAGCCAGCCGTGACAGTATCTAACAATCAGCCATCATCCTCCACTACACCTTTGTCATCTAAGACATTGGTAGTTTCTGATTCGATGGATTATAATATTGTCGATGACATGAAGAAAACTAAGGCAAACATCACCATGTTTGAACTTAGTAAATTAAAACATCAGCAGAAATTACTACTCAAAGAACTTAACGTTATCCCTTCTTCACCTCTTCCCACCACTAAAGCTGCAAGCGACTCAGGAAAACCCCCTTCTAGTAGAGTTGAGGCAACTGACACAATTCTGATTGGAGATAGATCAAACTCCCATACCCCTCCTTTCCTCTTAACTTATGAAATTTACAATCGAAATCTACACAACTGCTTAATTGATTCTGGGGCATCCTCAAATATAATGCCTGCTTCAGTTTGCTCCAAACTAAATATAGAACCCCAGAAGTCTTCTATCCACATTGTGCAGTTAGATAGAACTAAGGTTCAAGTTCTAGGGGAAATAAACTCTGTAACGATCAGGTTATCAGCGGATCCAAGAATAGTCCAAAGGATTGATATTCTAGTCGCCGATATACCTGAATTCTATGGGTTAATTTTAAGCAGGGATTGGTCAGAAAAACTCCATGGGTATATCTCCACTGATTGGTCCCATATGTGGCTCCCCTATAAGGGCAAGCCCAATCAAATAAAGATTGATCGGGAGAAACATATGACCCACACTGTTACAAAATTTGAGCAAGAAAATCAACCAGTCGTGTTCAACAACAATATCCTAGGAAATTATTCTTCCAAGTCATTTTTCGGCAATTATATTGCCCAACCATCCCCTTTCTCAGTCAACAATTTCGCATCGCAAATTGAAAATTTCTCACAGACTGACAGGTCTAAATGTGTTAATGTTACTGAGAATGTTGTAACAAAAATTGTAGATAATTCATTATTTTGGTCTTTATATTTTGATGGATCTAAGTCCAGGGAAGGATCAGGAGCAGGATGCATTTTGGTCAGCCCGCGAGGAGAAAAAACAATGCTGTCCTGTAGATTAGAATTTGAATGCACCAATAACACAGTCGAGTACAAAGTGCTCGTCCAAGGACTATACCAAGCAATCAACCTCAAAGTTCAATACTTAAAGGTCTTTGGTGACTCTGAGATTATTGTTAAACAAGTAAGGAATACAATTCATTGTCTTTCGAACCATCTCAAGCATTATCAATCGCTGGTACAAGAGCTAACATCCCATTTTTTAGCATTCAATATTTCTTCCATTTCCAGGTCACAAAATTTGGCAGCCGACTTGCTAGCCAATGTTACTTCCAAGCCACTCCCTTCCGAAGACTATAGTCCAGATAGGTTTTCAGTAGAATTACTTTTTAGGCCATCCATTCCTGACAATATAACCAATTGAAGAGTGTTTAACCATGATGATGACATTTTACAATTTCTGACCTCTGAAAAATCCTATGACAATCAAATCATTGAGGAAGACGAGCATGATACTCAAATGCAAGGTAAACATGAGGAAAAATCAATCCCTAAGCGCATAGTAAAGCTTGAAGACCTTTACGATATTAAAGATAGGTTCAAACCTGTATCTAATACAAAGCTTCAGAGCTCTACCTTAAGGTTTGAATTAATAAACCTTGGCACCGAACAAAATCCTAAAAACATTAATTTAGGATTAGGACTTTCTGTAGAGGAAAAGGAAGCATTCATTAGTCTGTTACGAAAGAATAAACATGTTTTCACTTGGAAATATGATGATCTAAAAACGTATGATACATCTATTATTCAGCACACTATCCCAATGCTTCCCGAAAAGAAACCAGTTCAACAAAAGCTGAGAAAAATACATCCAAACTTAGAGGGTTAAATAAAATCAGAACTCAATAAACTCTTGAAGGCTAAGATTATTTTTCCCGTACGACACTCAAACTGGGTCTCCAATATGGTACCAGTCAGAAAGAAAAATGGCGACATAAGGATTTGCATTGATTTCAGAAATTTAAATAAGGCAAGCTTGAAAGACAATTTCCCATTACCCACTATGGAGCAGATACTCCAATTAGTGGTAGGCTCAGAGTTAATGTCCTTCTTGGACGATTTTTCAGGGTATAACCAAATTTTGCTCCACCCCGATGACCGACTCAAAACCGCATTCAGAACAAAGTGGGGAACATATGCATATCAGAAAATGCCTTTCGGACTTATTAATGCAGGAGCCACTTTTCAAAGAGCGATGGATATCGCTTTCAAAGGGTTAATTAATAGAACAGTAGTCGTCTATTTAGATGACATTACTGTATTTTCTAAAGAGAGATCCAATCATTTGCATGATTTGAATCAAATTTTCCAACGCTGTAAGAAGTACGGTATTTCTCTAAACCCTAAGAAATCTTTTTTCGCTCTTGATCAAGGTAATCTCCTAGGCTTTATTGTATCTAAAGATGGCATCTATATTGATCCAGATAGGATTAAAGAAATCTCTGAAATCCCTTTTCCTCATAATAAGAAATCCATGCAGTCATTTTTAGGCCAAATCAATTTTGTAAAAAGATTTCTTCCGGATTTTTCTCAGATTATTTTACCACTTCAAACTACGATTAAGAAAAATTCAGTCTTCAAATGGGGATCGTTAGAAAAGGAAGCATTTGAACTAATCAATTAATCAATAATCAATGCCTCGACTCTAAATACTCCAAATTTTTCTAATCATTTTACATTGTATACCATCACATCTGATTGCTCTTATGCTGCAGTACTTACACAGATCAGCGATCACAGTTTGGAAGCACCAATTTCATTCTATAGCTCAAATCTTCAAGGTGCAGAACTAAACTATTCTGAAGTAGAAAAACAAGCCTTTGTTGTATATAAAGCGGTTAAAAATTACAGACCCTTCCTTTTAAAATCCCATACAAAGGTTATAGTTCCTTTCTCCTCAGTTGGACAACTATTAATCCAAAGAGAACTGGGAGAAAAAAGGGAAAATTGGGTAACAACACTTCAAGAATATGACCTAGAGATCAAGCCAGCAAAGATTTTTAGAGGCCAAGGTTTTTGTAGGTTATTGGCAGGAGCATCCAACATTCTGGAATCAAGCGATACAGATCAATCTAAAACCATCAACCATATAAGTATCATTGACTCTGAATCACAGTATGCTGATTTAATATTTTACTTGAAAAATGGATATGCACCTCCCAACTTGTCGTACAAAAACAAAAGGGCCATAAGGTTGAAAGCAAAAAATTTTACCATTATTGATGATGTGCTTTTTAGGCAAAATTATGATTCCGTTTTATTAAGATGCCTTGAAAAATAGGAAGCACTAAGGGTCTTGCAGGAATTGCATGATGGACCAGCAGGAGGCCACTTCGGAGCTGATACCACAGCTCACAAAGTCATCCATGCTGGGTATTACTGGCCCACTCTGTTTAGAGATGCTCATGAATATGTGAGGAAATCCCGAAATTGTCAAACTTCAAGTGGAAGACAAAAGAAATCAGCCTTCCCTCTGCAACCGGTCAACATTGAACAGCCATTTGAGCAATGGGGATGGGACATTATCGGAGAAATTACTCCAAACTCTTCCAAACAGCACAAGTATATCCTTACCGCTACTGATTACTTTACCAAGTGGGTTGAAGTGATTTCGTTAAAGACAACAAACTTTGAAGCTATTGTTGAATTTATAGACCAATTCATCATTACTAGGTTTGGTGTCCCGAATGCTCTTGTTTTTGATAATGCATCTTACTTTTCACAAAATACTATGTTTGATTTCTCAATCAAAAGAGGATTCAAACTCAAATATTCTGCTAACTATTATCCTCAGGGAAATGGTTTGGCCAAATCTACAAACAAAAACCTTATCAAAATTATCAAGCGAACTATCGAACAGAATCATAAGAACTGGCACAAATCTTTAATATTTGCATTATGGGCTGACAGGATAACACAAAAAGCTTCTATAGGTTCTTCCCCATTTAAGCTTGTTTATGGGAAAGAAGCTATACTACCAACAAATCTCATTCTTCCTTCTCTAGCCCTCGTTCAATTTATTGAAGAAAATCCATCTTCTTCTTTACAGCTTAGACATGATCAAATTCTAAAATTAGAAGAAGAAAGAGAAAAGGCCAAAATCATTCATGTGAAACATCATGAGATCATCAAATCATCATTTGATTCAATTTCATCTGGTTCTAAACAATTCCAAGTCGGCGATTTAGTCCTGAAATGGGACAAAGCCCATTAAGATAAAGGAAAACACATCAAGTTTCAGAAGGTGTGGCTTGGACCGTTTCAGATCTGTGAAAAGATAGGCCATTCAACCTTCATGCTACAAGATTTATCAGGGTTGAGAAATTATCTCCCTGTTAATGGTCTCATCTTAAAGAAATTTCTCAACTGAGGAGGTAAGCCCTTCTCCTTTTAATAGCATTTTTGTAGTTTGTAGCAGCATTAGAAAATAAAACAGTAAGGAATTTTCTATTTGACCTTTGCTGTATTCAAAGAGTTTCTCAAAACCAGCAATGCGATATTTACTTTTAATAAATAGAAGTCTTAAACAAAAGGAATGATTTCTAGGAAATTAGTTATAATTGCATTCTAAAACTACTCTACAATCCTAGTGAACCCCTCTTGAAGTTTATAAATCTTGTAAATCTTTTTAGATTTTTCAAATTGGTTACAAAAAGGTTATCAATATTAAAATAGGAGCTAATCCAAATTCAGCATCTCCAAACTCTTACCTTGTCATCCATCCTCTCTTAAGGAGGAAAATTGTCTATCCCATTTACTCAAGTTCATGACTATTCAGGGTGTAATTCCAAGAATACTGGATATAAAAGTTAAGAGGTCTTATTACAAGCCTGCTTACCATGTTCATAGGGAAATAGTTTAGCCGACATCACCAATACTGCATACCAAAATAGGGTAATGGCTTCAATTGTAAGACAAGGGGTCTCATCACGAGCCAGCTTGTTCGGTTAGATTACTACCAGTGAATGGCATTTTCACTTAACTGGCCACCACACCAGGGCAATGGCTTTTTATCTTGCAAAATAGCAGAAAAAGAAAAGAAATATAAAATGTGAAAAAACATATTTTGAATTTATTTTGTTAATCATGCTCTAAAGTGAATGGGACAATAGACAATGATATGGTTTAAAGGTATCCCTGCCGAAACCATGAACGTTTGCTGGCAGCAGAGGCTCTACCTGTGACAAATGAGTTAATTTTAATAGCTGATTTGGAAAAGTTTTATATTTTACCAATATCAACCAACAAACGCCAATTTAAAATCTAGAATGTCTCTATTTTTAACAAAAAAGGAAATTAGCAAAGAAAGTTTTGTTTTGTCTAGAGTGCAACTATACCTAGTTATATTAGAATTTTTCCCCTTTTGAATAAAAATTTCTATTTTGAAAAAGTTTAGGTATTTCTATACTTTTCAGAGATAACTGTTTCTTCCAGCGAATCACCAATTGTTGTGCCATACAACAACCCCCCATTTCATATCATTACTATTCCAAAACTATAATGTGAAATGGGTCCCTTTTTAATTTTTGTTTTAAATTGGTATCAATTTAAAGTTCTATTTCAAAAAGGCCCAAAGAAATAAAAGGAAAAATTATTAAAAGGCCTTTTCAATAAAACCAATCAAAAAACCCCAACGTAAAATGATTTATCTTTATCATTGCGATAAAGCGATCGCAAGATCACATATCGCAATGACAAAGAAAGCACAACTTAAGGGACATCTTGATTTTTGCCGATGCGAAATCGCTATCGGATATCGGCAAAGCATAAAGTAACACAATTAAACATTCCCTTGCTCCGATGCGATGCGAAATCAGCAATCGACAATCGGCAATCGGCGATAATGCTTAGACCCAAATAACATACCCTTGCTCCGATGCAATGCGAAATCAGCAATCGGCAATCGGCGATAATGTTTAACTCAAATAATCTTTCTCACGTTCCGATGTGATGCGATATCGCTATCGGTGATCGGCGACTCACCATGCTCTCACTCTAAACGGCCCTACTCGCTACTCCCAATGCGATGCGATATCGCTATCGGCGATCGGGGTTTCCAAATGATAATGAAGCAATAACTTAGGATTTCCCCGATGCCCGATTGCGAAAAGGGTAAAAAAGCGCAGTTTTCAAAGTAAAAATCATAAAGGAAGTTTAATATGATTTATTTGTAATTAAGGCAATATCTTTTGAAAAGCCTTTCATCCACGTTAAAACTGCCAAATCACCCAGGGCATGCTTCAAATAAATCATTCGGCCATTAACCAAAAGGACTGGTATTAATGAGATTGATAGGCCGTAACGACCATTTAATGAAAACATCAAGCTTACGACCCATTCACAGATTTGATCCGAAACCTGTCTCAAGTCAATTGATCCCTATGAATGCATCCAGATATATATACCTCACTCTGTTCAATTCATGTTATTGTTTCCTGTGTTACGCCTATCTTTCGCTCTGTGCAGGATTCTTCCACAGAGACAGAATTGAGTGGAATGGGAAAGAAGTCCAAAAATACTACAATTCCTACTGCTTTGCCAGCCGCAGGGCAAGCTGTTGTTGATTCAAGCGGTAAGAAGAAAGGGCTTATATCAGATACGACATGCCTGGGACTTACTAGGGCCACTTGACAAGGAACATATAATTTGATTGAAGCCAAAGAGCCAAAGGTGACCGGGATAGAAGTCTCATGTGATAGTACCAGTAAATCTGAGGCCAATCTAAAAGACTTGGCCAACTCCTTTCTGCACAGAATAGCGGCCCGGGAGAAAATTCTCCCATATACGGATGTGGTAAGGTGGGCAATCCAAGAGATCCCAATTACCAATAGAGTATTTAGCACTACAGATGGGAAGGTTTTCTGTTCTTTTCGAGCTACATATCTAAGGCAAATGTATCACCTACCGGCAGAAGAGAAAAAATATAATGCGGCATTTCTGGAGAAATTTCGAGCAGAGAACGAGACCGAGTCCGAACCGATTCGAGGCTGGAGACAAAATCCAGCAAAGCACAAACATGAATCCTCGGGTAATTACTCAGTCGACTCCCTCTGTTCTCCTTACTGCTATGCTGGAATTATGTTGTGTAGGCTATGGGGATTGCATGACTTCGCCAATTTTACGATAGAAATGGTCCCCTTAATGGAGGCGGCATGTAGTGGCGAGATTATGGATTGGGCGGATATATTATCCGACAAGTTAGCCAAGGCCATTCTCGATTTCAGGTTTAACTCTCGTGTCACAGAAAGGTTCATTCCGCCATTTTATTACAGTGCATATATGTTGGATGTTTTATGTTTCAATTCTGAATTTCCTGTGCTTGGATGGAGGTGGACGTTGCAAGACCCCACACCCATCCACATATACCATCAAAAGTTGTGGAAGATCAACTATAAGCACCATCTATATCAAATCTGTAATGGTTTTATGTTGCCAATTCATTACTCTATTTTCGATAAGCCTGCCCCGAAGATTTCTGAAGAAGCAGGGGTAGATTTAACCGCAGTAGCAAGTTGGTTTGGTGAGGAGAAGTTTACCTACATTAGAGTTTTTGGTAGTCAGGCCATGCCCCATGTGCTCCCACTGTACATCCCTGATAAGTTACTTGCCAGGGAAGTAGCTTATCAAATCAATGCAGATGGGGTTACTCAGACCTTGAAGAAAGCGAAAATGCATGTTTGGCCCTCTTTTCCCTTATGAATTGGAATTTATACCCTGCATGATATCAAACATGCAGAGAAGGAAGCTGGGAAGATAAATTCGCTCACTCTGGCTACTCTGCCAAGCAGGCAGTATGATCCGAGGAAGATCGCTTACAATGCACTCGACCAGGCCAAATTGGCCAAGGTCGAGCACAAAGAAGACAGATTCGAGGATTTGTTTGCATCAGCCGAATCACTGTATCAAGTTAAGTTGCTTGCCAGAAATGTGTACAACGATGAAGGGCTAGCCGAATTTAACAGAATTAGAGAATAGAGGTTGCAAACTCTGCCTCTAGACCTGTTAGCGACTATTCCAATGACAATAAATCAAACGAGCCTGAGAAGCGAAGTAATACGCCACCTCCTACTACATCAAAATAGTAGGAGGAAGTGCATAATCAGAGGCAGAAAGAAACCCAGGAAAATGTGCAGCGGCAGAAAGAAACCCAGGCGAAATCCCAAGAATAGAGCAGATCTAAAATTAATGATGATACACTAGTTGATCCGAATTTGCTCCATCAATGGCAGCAATTCAATACAATCATCAGAAACCTAGAGTGCTCGAAAGATGATGAGGTTTCTAAAGAAGGCGACACACAGGAAGCGACATCGAAACCGGTTTCGAGCGAAACCAGCGACCTACCCAAATCAAAAGAAGCAGAAATAATTCCTAAGGATCGATCGTGTGAAATCATTTTGCGAATTGAAGAGATTCCCCCTTTGGATGTATTTTATAGCCCTAAGCATAAAGTTGTTGTAAAATGACAGAGGAAAAGGAGAAGAGCTGATCAACCTTCTCTATTCCCTGAATTAACAGTGACGGGCAATGTTGTGTGGAAAGAGGAATTCGACCCCTCCAATGACTTAACCAAGCTATCGCAATACGCTGGAGCATATTTAGCGGCGACCATTGATAAAGCATCAGAGGTGAGCAGTTTATTGAAAGTGAAGGATCAAGACATCTCTTCGCTACAGGCGCGATTATCAGAAATTCAACAGAAAGTAGAGCAGGCGAAGCAGGAATTGCTAGTGCAGCAGCAGAACAATTATCAGCTGACCAAGCAACTACAAGAGGAGGAAAAAAGGATCGACGAGGGCATTCCAAAGACAAAAGGAACTATCGGCAGCATTGGAGCAATTAAGAATATCAACTAAGGAAACGATAAAAGCTAAAGATGAGCAAATCGCTCAATTGTCCACTCAAATTGAGCAAATGAAAAAGCTCCCTCAGGTAGATGAATTCAAAGCAGAAGCACTCCAATTAAATAAGGAATTGATTAATCAGGTTAAGCTCCTATGTTAGCAGATTACACAAACAGAACCATTGTGCGAGTTAGTAGCATCCATAAGCGAAAAGGTAGAAAAAGCAAGGACCGGTTTGGATCAAGCCGAAGAAACACTGACAAGTTTTATAGAATGGCAAGATTCCGATCAAGGCCAGGTGACTAATCTACCAAGAATTCTGGAATCGCACAAAGAAATATTATTCACAGAATGGCAATCGCAGTTAATGAAGGAAGAAAGAGCGATTTTTAGATGCAAAGCAACCACTGGTAATTTGGTTGAATTAGTAAATAATACGCTTTATTTGTCTAATACGATTTCCCAATGTACTCCAGGCTAATTGACAGCGACAAAGATGCTGGAGCATTCATGCTACCCGGAGCTCGAGAAAAATGGAAGATTAATCGCGGGAATCAATAGTTTAACATGGGATGCTTATTGGTTCTTCTTAGTGAAACCATACAGCCAAAGAGCCGCCTTAAAATGCCTCACAGATGCTATCGAGTATATTATACCCAACATTCAAGATGCAACCTTTGTTTCCCAATTCAGTTTGCACCTCAACAGACCGCCAGAAGTGGAGCCGATGCTTGCGATAAGCCAGCTCAGGTTTAAAGGCAAACAACCTGAGTCATGATTCAAATCGCCGACTGCCAGATCGCCCCAAGAAGATAGATCGCATTTACTGATGCCAATTTAGTAGGATTTTGTTTTATATTTTTTTAGCTTAGTAGTATTTATAGACCCTTTCATGCATTTAGGAAGGGTCGTAAAGTTTTGTATATGACTTAAACCCTGAAGTTGCACTATTGTACTTCAGGGATATTCTTTTATGAAACTGGACCAATTATTCTGAATTTAATAAGGAAGGTTTTTATGCAAATGTGCACTACTGTCTTTGTTTAAAAGCATTTCTGTGTTGAAGGAGGAATTTGAATAGCGATTGATATTTCAGATTGATCGGTAGCTCACATGGTACTATTATCTGCGTCTGTACTCATTCCTGTTATATGAATTGTTGTTTAAATCGCTCTTGCTATTATTTCTTATATATATATGTGCTTTTCGCAGCATCCTTTATGCATTCCACTATTGGTTGTCTATAGCATGCTTTTCTTTCAATCGTATATATATATCGATGATATAAACAGTGAATGCAGTAATTTGTATTAATCCCTTCATTTTGACTATTCATATGAAGTAATCTCTGAATGATTGAATAGCTCATGTTTATGTGACAGAGTCATCTATATGTCTGTTAGATAGATAAAGATTATTTAACGCTGCACTCCGAATGAATAAGTTGTTCCCGGGATTAGTATTAGTTTCCCTATTTTTGTGAATAGAATAAGCTAGTCACCTATCATCAAAAGCAAACTATTCATCACCCATCCAACCATTTTATTCATTACCGGGAAACTGGTCCCGTTATCTCTAGTCGGAGCCACCATCCCAAATGGAAAAGGAGTTGTACTAAGGTCCGGACCGGGTGGTTATCCCCCAATGTTGTTGTAGCGATTTTCGAGGCCTCAACAGGTTCATACAAATATAAGAGGTATTGACACTATACGTGCAACATACGATGTGTCATTCCTTTGATGTCATGATGTAACGGAGTGCATGTACTGAAATCAAATCCTAAACTAATTACAAAAAATGAACTGCTCGAAATGGAAGCCGTAACTTATTGCAAGAAATAAAGTACAAGGAAAGAAACATATTCTAATTGCATAAATATCATGAAGTAAATATAAAATAAACCTAACTTAACCCTATTTATCACATGTGATGATTTAAACTAACTGAGCATGGAATCTAATCTAGGGAGTATTAACTGTTGCATGCACATGCTAATTAAGAGACAAAAAGAACTATTTTTCTTTATCTTTTATTTTTATAGATGCAAATGCTAATCTTTCCCTATTCTTTGGCAAGGGAGATAGGTGTGGAGGAAGAGAGGTACAATGGTTTTGATGGCTTGGAGGTCAAGTAGAGGCCTAATCCTAGCTTAAATGATGATTTTTCTCAATTCGAGCTCAAAACAGTTTGCTACAAGATTTCCTACAGGATGTCTATAGGTTGTACTAGTTCCTACAAGATCCCCTATTTTATTACAGAAAGCAGGCCGAAAGCTTATGAAGTTTTCTAGAAGGTGGAATGGAGCTTGGGAAAGGTGGATAATGTAAGAATAAGGCTTGGAGGTGGTGGACACTACCCATAATTCAAGCAAGGGCTTCAAGATGGGTAAATTTCCTCAAAAGAAATTGCAATTTTTGCTTATAAAATAAGAATTCAGATTGAGATTTTAGTGGATTTTGGTGACATGGGTGGATGAGGTTTGGATGAGGAGAACGAGATGACGTCTCCCTAAAATGTAGAAGCTCTTGAAACAACACACATTAATATCTACATCTATCCATAAATTCATCTATAAATAGAAAGATTTATTAAATAACGAAAAATTACTAGTCTAAAAATCAGAAATTCGAGAACTAGTGAACTAGTAAATCTATCAAATGATTAACCTAATCAAGCGAAAATGCAATGGGGTAAATTTTGTTATTAAATAGCATGTTTTTCAATCTAATGCAAGTGGAACCAAATTGATTCAAGCTCATTAGCATGCTCTAAAAAATAGCAGAAATTTACTGCTATTTGCCACAAAGGAGTCCCTGAAATCTAGATTTGGGAATAAGCAAACTAATCCAAGCATCTCAATGATTATTGTGACCTTCCAAATATTTTCCAAGTATGAAATGATTCTTGTGACCCTTAAAAAAAACTTACATTAACCATTTAATCCAATCCTACAAAAAGAAATCATTAATATTAAATGTAGAAATAGAAAGAAACTAGAACAAGAGATGCATGTGAATAGGAAGTGAAAAGAAGGAAATAAAATGATAGAAAAGGGCTCTGAGGCTCTTGATATGGACAAGCCAAAGGAAAATCAGAGCCCTATTGAGGATAACAAGATTTAGAAGCTGAACCTGACACTAATCTTCATTATTTTCACCAATACAATTACATCTCCGTAAGAAAATACAATGGCGCTGCAAAAATACGAGTTCTCTCCACAAGAAGATCAATCAAAATCTCTCACTAGAGGAAAATTTGACTTGGTACTTATGCAAAATGATTAGGATTCATTCCCTATGAAAGGAGGAATCTTTCCCCACCAAAATCCCTTGATTAGTGGATTTGGTTCCCAATACCAGGAATCTACATTAAATAACAGGGAACACATTCCTAGATTTTGTCAATCATTACAGTTCCACAGTCTGTGTCATAATTCCATAATGTCTTGTTGGTTTATGATTTAATATTGATCCTCCTATAGTAGGAAGAAAGTCCCTAAATTATCTCCTCCTCCACATATTCATACTCTGCCCAATATCCTCATAGTATTCCACAAAAATAAATAATATTAGGCACAAATACACAAGTATTTATAAACCTTCCTAATGAATATATTAAAGTTAAAAATACATTATCTAATGCAAAAGGAGAGGTTTAATGTGTTGAGGGATAATTAGATGGGCCTTAATTTATGTTTAATTCAGAGGCATGGGCCTTAATTTATGTCTAATTTAGAGGCCCATCAATTACCAGTCCCCCTCTATGGGATGGGTTCTTGGCTATCCTCAAACGTCTTCATCTTTTGTAGAATCTCTCTCTTCTATAATGTATAAACCCAACAAATAAAATGTTTGAGATCAATGGGAAGTCAAATGGAAGAAAAAAGGTGTGCTACAATGAAAATAATTAGAGTTACAAAGTGAGTGCAACAATGAAAATAATCAAAAGTGAATAATGAATGGAACACCTTTCTATTTAAAACAAAAAATTTGATTTTTCCTCGAATAATGAACAATAAAAAAAATATTACTAACCTCATTTTTGGAATAACCACTTGGAAATTTTTATTATATTTGGTTAGGAGGGAAAAATATTTAAACTTTTATTATATAATAATAAATAATTAATAAATGTTTTATTTATCATCTCAAGAAATTAGTTAAGGAATAATAAACAAATAATGATTTATTTAATTATTCCTAAGGGATTTATTCAAATTTGAGAAGGAATAATAATTAATTAATGATTAATTAATTATTCCTAGAGAAAAATAAGATAATAATTTATCTATTGATTTTTCATAATTGGGTCAAATATGACAATGGATAATAATTGAACAATGGTTTAATAAATTATTCCTAGAAGAAAATCAAATAAATAGTGGTTTATTTAATTATTTTTCATGGGTTTAATTATAATTTACTTAACAAAGGTGATTTATTAAGTAATTTCTCACAGTGAAAGCAATTTTACTATGTTAAAATTGGTTTTACGTGGTTTACTTCGATCCATCTAGTAAATTAGGCTAGATGATCATTTTCTTGGTGATAACACATGTTATGTTTACAGATCATTTAACAATAAATAATTGACTATGAAAACAAAGAAAAAGTTCTCATAATTTCAATAGTAATTGAATCGATGTTTAATGATAGATTTCTAAGTAAATAGTTACTTAGAAACATGATTTAAATATTTGAACAAAGAGAAATTAATAATAGCTCTATGTGACTATGAATTAGATAGATAATCCAAAAAGACCTTCAACTTCACATTAAACAATAATGCTTAACATGAAAGACATTTTACGCAAATCTGTCATTAAAAAGATGATTTTTTCCTTAAAAATAATAGTATTTAAAATACAAATTGATTTAAACCTGGTCTCTTGCTCTTCTCCTTGAATTGATGTCCAAGAATATTTCTCAAATCATAAACTCGATTGCTAAAATAAAGAGCTACAATAGCGCAAGCTCTTCTCCCAATACAACGTCTAGAATTGAAAAAGACAAATCCCAATAACTCAGATCTGAGTTTTCTCCTCCTACTTCTACAACTTGAAAATCCCTTACAATAGTTCTTCATAATTACAAAATTGTAGAAGAGAGTAGCCATTTTTCTCCATTCAAGGAAAGTCCAATTTATAATTTCAAAAGAAAATTAAAATAAGAGAATTGTTGGAGAATAAATTTGCTCCAATAAATTGATTGGACAAAATTTTATTTCCTCTCTTGTTGGAGCAATTCTATTGATCGAAATATCTTCTTCCTCGTCTCCTAAACTTCTCTCCTACTACAACGAATTGAAATTCAAAAATTAAAACCAATTTGGTGAACAAAAATCCATTCTCAACAAATTGTTAAAAAATAAAAATAAAAATAAATTAAATCCAAACAAAATTCAAGATGTGATTGTTTCTGTTGAGTCTGATTTGGTTTTTAAAAATCTTGGAGAAGGAATGAGTAACAACAATTTTCTAATGCTAATAGAATCTGGTCAAATCAACATAAACACATTTTATTTTGTTTCAAATTCGTCACTTTTCTTTCCATTGGATTTCTAGGTTATTAAATAATACTATTTTCTAAAATTAACCATCCCTATTTGTCCTCCTCTATCTTAACCTTCTAATGAGCTAAAGTGGGCTTAATTTGGTTGAGAAAATCTTCATATATGCCTCTCCAAACATGACATGCCAAAATAATCTGAATTCTGGAAAATGTCATGCATGGGCTAAAATTAAGAAATTATAATTCATTGTTATAATTATAATTAAATATATACAATTAAAATTAATTAATAGTTAATTAATTACATTTTGTTAAATTAATTGTCCACATTCTATTTAAAATCATTAAATTAAATTAGAAACTAAAAAAAGAGGTTGAATTAGTTGCAAAATCCAATATAATTCTCATATGAATTAAATTATTTACAAAATATTAATTAGAAATTAATTTTAGTTAAAATATTTAACATTATATTAATAAAATGCATTATTTAACATTATCATAATATTATATTCACGTAATTACATAACTAATATGAAATAAATTCTCTATATGTTAAGAAGCCTTTATACAAAATTTAATATACAAATTAACGTTTTATAACCAAACCTATTGAAGCTATGAGGGACATCTGAGGTGAAGTGAAACATCAAATATTGAAGGAATGGAGACATCGGATATTGGAAATATTAGAGTAAGCCATATCGGAAGTGGTTTATCAAGGGAATCATTTCAGGGGTTTTAGGAACAGGCTTCAGATAAAACAAGTTTTGATAAACAGCTTTAATGGAAATATCATAGGTATCGAAGGTGTCACATAATAAAACTTGCAATAATTTAAACACTGATATAATAAATGATGGTTGTGGGTCCAATGAATTATTATATTAGTTTATATAAATGCGTGTGAGACTTGTAATAAACTTTGGTAAAAACCACTTTAATGTGATTATATTAATAAAGTGGTCATCAGGGAGGTCATATCGAGGATGAGGTTTATCGTCACTTTCTCAAAAGAGAAGTTAAGATATAATAAATTTCCAATGAAAGTATTTCGATGGAGCTTTGACTTCATGAGTGAGAGCTTATCGGGGTTTATGTTTAACGTAATTTTTTAAAGGTGCAACTTCTATATATGGGTTCGGATATTATGATGTGTGCCAAGGAATGATTGGACTGGGGATATAAGGTGAAGTGGAGCCTATGTGGAGTGGGTCCCATCCATAAACTACAACCCCTTGGTAATAAAAATCCTAACCTTAAAAATTATAGCCACTTTGGAGAATGAAAAATTTCGGGATATCAAGAGTATTAAGAATTGAAATTTATATTAACATTTGAGATATAAAACACATCACTTTAATCATTCTACAATTTAGCTACAGTAATTTTGTAGGACCATTAGCAAGAATTAATAAAAATCAATATTTACAATCAATTACTAATTTATTTATAAGAATTAAAACAATATACACTTTGTACATTTTTTATTCCTCGCAGTATAAATCATCAAACTTCAGCGAAGTGCCATTTGAAACCCATGTAACCAAATGGGATGAAATGAGGACCAATGGAAAGTTTGCGAAAAAGTAGAACTCAAGAAAGAAATCAAAATAGAAATCTGACGAAAATGGAAAAAATGGTAAAATTGTCAGACACTTAACCAAAATAAAATATTAAAAAGGTGATTTAGCCAAGCATTTATGGAAATGGTCCCCATTATTTGAAATAAATAATTAAAAAATGGGTGTGTTGAATTTTCTCTTCAACACTCATGACAAATGAGGAAGAACTAGTTATCTTTGGTTTAAAAGATGATGCACTTTTAATTTACTCAAAGGTTAAAAATAATGGATTCCATAAAACCTTCTAACAATAAAACATTTTGATTCGTCCCACTTAAATAGAGTAAATACAATGAGTTAGAAAAGAAAAGTACTCAAAGCAGACTTGAGTAATAATCATGAATCCAAAATTTGGGAAAATTTCTTTAAAATTACCTCGTATGCGAAATATAAGAAGGTATAGATAGGTGTTTTTTAATATAGCACATATCCATTATCATGAATGGTCTCTAACATCGCTTCACTACCAATGAGCCTAAACAGTACCCTGGTGAAGTTGTCATTTATGCCATACAAGCATGGCCCTACTGCTAGCGATCATTCATAGTCTCAACAGGTTTACCTACGTTTTCCATGCTTCCTCTTTTAATATCCCTTTTGATAAGTACATTTGTGAGCTTTTAGCTTATGATATACCTGAGTGAAAGAGGTGGGATGGTAATGGGACTTATGTTAATGGATATAATCCTTTCATAATGTTGACTTCAAATTCTTTTCCTGCAACTATCGATCAGAGAATTTTATAAAGTGGAGGGGTGGGAGGGCTCCATTGAGTTAAACTCAGGTCAGTTCTCTCCTTGAAAAAGTGAACTATATCACTTATAAAGGATGTGTGTTCCTCCATGAAAAAGTTTTAAAACAAGAGGGCTTTATGGTTCCATAAATATATACCTTTAATGATAAATGAAATTCACGAAATCAATAGAGTAAATATTTTACATGTCTTCCAACCACTGTTGGGTGAGGAAAAGGCCTTCTACCTAAATTTTGGCAGAGCCACCAAAATCAAATGAAAATCAAAAGCAAAAGGAAAATAATTCCAAATGAAAATGAAAAAGAAATCAACAAATCCTTAAAAAATGTAAAAACGAGGAAGGCAAAAGCTAGAAGAAAAGTCCCAAATTTAAAGAACAAGCCCCAACAAGACTAACTTTAAAATGTCTCAACAAACAAATAAAATAAGAAAACCATATGTGTGTTTTTCTTTCGTGGAGAATATAGTAAATTTTATCATGTGGAGTTATAAGCGATTAGGTTTCTGAAATTCAAGGGTGAATAACAGTGATGAGAGATAATAAGCTAAATGAGAAGTCTTTTCCTGTTGCCAATTTTCTTGTTCCAAAGCAAATCCTGCATAAAAGCATCTTAACCATTTTATGATAAAAGAAATTCGTAAGAAACAGACAAAAGGTTCTGAAACTACCCAGTCTAGCTAACTTTATGAACACCATTAATGCTTCTCCCAAAAACTCGAAAGCTAGCAAAACAAAGGAGAACGAGTGTCAAATTTGAGCCAGCAGGGGCGTGAAAAACAATTATTGTGGTCCTGCAATATATATCAGTAGAAATTAAAAACAAAACTAGAAGTAAATGTAAATAAATGGAAATGAAAGAAAGTGGGTATATGAAACTTACCATTGGAAAACTTTGTTTAATTTTACCTGAGAAATGTCATTTTCTCGAAGAAAAGTGTTGTGGCCACCAACAACCCCCTTCCTTATTTAGTATTATTGCTAGTACTAAATAAGGGGGGACCCTTAGTTATTAAATCCAAAGAATTTAAAGTAGCATTTAAATTTCTTTTTCGCAAATAAAGTTACCATCATAAGCTTAGGAAGCCACCTTGGAAACTCTTAGAATCTAAGTTTATGATAAGGTAAAAATTATCTTATCAAGGGAAATCACATCGCAAGAAATAGCGGGATGCCACCTCACAAACACAATCCCAATGTTCACGAGATGACGATAACGACCAAATATCGCATCGCGTTCAACCTAACTTACTTAAAACACTTCAAGAAATCTGCCAATGTGCAATGCCGCTGATCGCAACATCGCATCTCACAAGGAACGGGTTAACAAAAAAATTGTCATACATAATATTCCTGCAATTTGCGATATTGCGACATTGCGATTCTGCGATATTGCGATATTGTGATCTGCGAGATTGCAATATTGCGACATTGTGATTCTGCGATATTGCGACATTGCGATTTAGTGAAAATCACTCCATCGCAAATCTTTCGGGCTCATTATTCAAGAAAAGTAGTTTCCCTAAGCTGACACATGGTTATGCGCTTTAAATGCTAATAAAAGAGTTAGTTGTTAGTTATTAATAGAATATGGGTGCGTGCTCTTCAAAGAACATTTCACGTAAGGTGGTATATTTGGTATGTCTATGGCATTTAAAACTTTCCCATCACCCTTCCTTGTCATTCAATTTCACCTCACTTGTGAATTATAGGCACATAGAGCAGAGGACTGTAAAAAACAATACGTAGGCTGAAATGGGAAAGAAAAGCAAAGCCCCGAGCTCCGAAGAAGAGAAAATGGCACCTTTGTATACAGACACGGCTTGCAACAGAGACGCGGGAATAGCTACGTGGGAAGGAATGTATAACATGCTCGAAGAGGAGAATCCTAGAGTAATGGAGGTTACAACTGTCGCAGGCTCACAAAGCTCTTCTGAAGCATCCCTTGCAAGCTAGATTGCTCATTCTTACATCGGATAGGAGCAAGGCCAAGAATCCTCCCATACACGGACATGGTCAAATGGATATTGGATAACGCAGAAATAAAAAATAGACAATTCAAGGTTCATGGTCAAGGACTCATTGGTTCATTCGCCGCACAAGATTTAAAGCTTATGTATCATCTACCAGAGCCACAGGTAATCTACAACAGACAATTTATAGAGAAATTTGTAAAAGAAAATCTGAACCTGGTAGAAACTACCAAAGATTGGTCTAGGAGAGATAAGCCGCTCAAGAAAGACAAACACGGTATGTACAGTACTGGTTCCCTTACCTCTCCATACTGCTTTGCTGCTGCCATGATCTGTAGAATATTTGGAATGCCAGATATTAACAAATTCTCATGGGAGTGGCTTCCATTATTGGATGCCGCCACAAATGCCACCATTGTAGATTGGGCCAGAATTTTGTCTGATAACCTGGCCACAACCATTGGCAATTACCGGTCCAAAAGAGCTACGGCTCAGAGGATTTATCCTCCTTTTTACCTTTCTGCGTATATAATGGACGCAATATGTTATATTTCTAAGTTTCCTATTATGGGTTGGAAGTGGAAGACGCAAGACCCTCTACCCATTCATGTATATCACAAAGAGTTATGGGACTATCAGTTCATCCCATACTTTTACCAAATTTGTCATGGAGTTATGTTGCCCTTGTATAGAATTTTGTATGATAAAGACCCTCTAAGATGCTCTCCTGAAGCAGAAGCATACATCCTCATTGTCGCAAGATGGTTCAGGGAAGAAATGTTTACTTATGCCAAGGTTTTTGGAAGTTCTGTACCCCCTCATGTCCTGACTGTATATATCCCTGATAAACTCTTAACCCGAGAGATCACCTACCAAACTTGTGGAGAAAGAGGCCTAACTAAAGAATTAAAAGACAAAAAGAAGGCTATATGGCCACAATTTCCTATAGCCTGTGGGGCCGTCTCGCTATTCGATGTAGGTCACGCCTTTGCAGAAGTAAAGAATATCACGTGCCAGTATTCCTTTGGAAAAGCTATGCCTAAAACCCTCAAGAGAACCAACTCCAATTGTTAGCCTCAGTGGAAGTTCAAGTACCAACGGATCTAAGTCCAAATCTGAGAAAGAAGTGTCTGAACACTCTAAAAGATCTGGAAATGAACTAGATAAGAACAAAGGGTCAGCGAATGATATTTCCCAGTCAAAAGAACTTCTACATCAACAGGTTATTGCCTCCCCGCAAAGAAATCCTCCCCCTCTAGTCATCCAAGCACCACCAGTCACATCTGAATTAGACAAAGAAAGGGAAACCTTCAATGACTTGATCAACCTTGAAGGAAAAACCATGAAGACAACTGTCAGCGATGTACAGATAATAAAAGGAGTAGTCACAGGAATAGTTAGTGAAGCCTCAGATGTGGAGCATATTCCTATTTCTCCATCCTCTGAGCTTGTACTAAAAGTAGAAGAAATCCCTCCCCTAGATGTATTTTATAGCCCACAGCATAAAGTTGTAGTAAGAAAACAGAGAAAGAAAAGGACATTGGAAAGCACTCTCTCTCAAAACACGGAACAATTGGATGTCTTGTGGAAAGATCCCACAAGCAATCCCACTGAAAATCTCACCAAGCTATCTCAGATCGCAGGAGCATACTCCTCCGCTACCTTCGACAAAGCATCTGAGGTACAACAACTACTAAAAGAAAGGGAAGAGCAGATACAAGTACTGCAACAACAATTGCAACAAGCCCATGCAAATAACGAAGCATAGAAACAACTCGAAAAGTTGCAACATGACTTCTAACAGATGTAGTTAAGCTATCATAAAAGTTTGGATGAGAAAGGAAAACAGTTACAGGATTTGAGAGAGATGCACAAGGACAACCCTAAGCTCAAAGAATTCATCACAGAGTCCATTTCCCTGAATGAGCAATTACTACAGCAGCAAGAAGCATTGGGCAAAAAGATATCACAGTGGAGTCATTATTACGAAAGTAGTGATAAAACCACTAATGATGTAGTAGACTTACGAAGTGACTATGATATGATTGACAAACAAGTGACTGAATATTTGGCATGGCAAGAGATGAACGAGGATAAAAGAGCAAGTGCACCAAGAATTAATGACAATCACAAGGAAATGCTCTTTAATAAATGGGACAAGCAAATCAGAGGGGCAGAGCAAGCAGCAGAAGGAGCAGCCACGGCGGCAAGCAGACTTATTGATTGTGTAAATGAAAATTTACACAGGGCAAATTTGATCGTAGAGACCACCCCGGGGTACTTACCAAATGCTCAACAGTTAGAAGTAGATTGGAAACAGAGAGCTCAAGAAAAGGCTAAAGTAATCCAAAGGCTAAGTAAGTTAAGCTAGGATTGTTACTGGACATATTTGGTAAAGCCACACAGCCAATTGATGACTGTTAAGTGCATTATAAATGCAACCGAAAAGATGGTGCCAGCTCTCATAGATTATGTTTTCTCAGCCTAGTTGAAAGTGGAAGTCAGCCACCCAAATCTCCTTAAACAGATGTTGCGTACATGTTATTTCGGAGATCAAGCACATAAATAGTTTAATTTTAGTTTTAATTTTGTTTTATTTTCCTGAAAAAAGGACAGTCATTTAAACTGCATCCTTTATTTCTGTAATAATTTATTTTTAGAATTAGTCAGTAGTATTTAAACCCTTCTCATGCATTTAGAGAAGGGTCCAGAAATTTATCAAAAACTTGTCCTCAGAACATGCACTT